>PVJX010033656.1:0-19518 GCA_004027295.1 Dolichotis patagonum | reverse complement strand
TAAGCTTTCTTGGGGAGGGCTAGGGCTTTGAGCCTGCCTTTTGGTCTTTCCTTTTGTCATTTTTCTATATTTCCTTACTTTGAGCGGTGTTCCAAATCTTTCTCTGCTTATGTGGCAAATTACCTGTTACACCCTCAGTTCCTGGAGGGGCAGTGGCTCCCCCACAGGCTCTTGGCTTCCTCACAGGGTCCTAACTCCCTTCTGTGGGCTCCTGGCTCCCTAAGTTGTAAGGTGAATGCTGGGTGTGGCCACCCCAGAGCCTGTGGAATCTCAGGCAGGCCAGGCCACCGTGCTTTGTCCCAGGCAGGTCTCCAGGAGGTTCCCTGCGAGTGAAGGGCCTATAGGTCCCAAAGAGTCAGGCCAGAATGTTGGTTTCTGAAAAGTTCCCGGTCCCAAACAGACCTGGCCAAGATGCCAGTCTCCACAATATTCCGAATCCAAACAGCGCGGGCCACTCTGCGGGTCCGAGAGTTTCGGGTCCCAAAGAGACAGTCTGCGATGCTGCTTTCTGGGAGACTTCCTGGGGCTGAAGGGCGGGGCTATGGGCCCAAACAGACCTGGCCCAGATGCCGGTCTCCAGGCAGTTCCCTGCGGATGAAGGGTGGGCCTAGCAGTCCCAAACAGTCGTGCCAAGATGCAGGTCTGTGCAGACTTTCGATCCAAACAGCCCAGGCCACACTACGGGTCCAAGAGTTTTGGGTCCCAAAGAGACAGGCGGAGATGCTGCTTTCTGGGAGACTTCCTGGGGGTGAAGGGCCTCCCAGCCTCTTTGTAGATAGCTGTATGTGTGTCTGAGTTCCATCTGGTAAAATGTAACTGGAAGTCATGGGCCTTCCTTCCATGTCTGACTTTTAAAAGGCTCCCAAACAAACTTCTCCCCCCTTTTCTGTCTCCTGCTCACCTCGGTGTCCTTAAACCCATGTATAAACAATGGCGGAACTGCCATGCTGTCAACAGGCAAGAAGGCCTTTAACTGCGATATGAAAGGAAAACTTCCCTACAGTTTTAACCTTTATACACTTTGAAGTTCATTACAGGACTATATCATACTCCAATGAATGCACAATCTTCAAATCAGTCCAGTGTGGAAGACACTATATGCTTTTATTTTTACAGAGAGTAACTGATGCTAAAAGTGAGACAGTGGCTTTTTCACATTATAGGACTGGCAAAGTAAGAGTCAAAGTCCAGTAAGTCCAACTACACGGGCACAGAGTCTGTACTTACTCCCTTCATGCCCGGAATAGATCCTGACAGCATTTAAGTGCACAAGTTCCCATCCTACATTGACATACTGGACAAAGATGTAGGGAGACAGTAATTTCACATTCTGAATCCAGCGTAAGTGAGAGGAATGTGCTATAATGTGCAAGAGTCTGACAGAATCTGGATCTTGATATTTCCTAGCTCCATGAATTAGACAAGTCTTCACTTCTCTGGATGTCACTTCTCTGGAAGATTACAGTAAAAATTAAAAATAAATTTGCTTAAGAATGGGTTCAGTGAATGGCTTTTCTAGTTTTGTTTCTATTTCTCCTTTCTTAAAGCAATAATATTCCTTTATTTCATATAACTAAATCTTTAAAAGTCCTGTTAGGGGATAGAAAATCCTTAAAAAAAATAGGGTACAGTATAAAATAATAAATGTGAAACACCCAGCAGAGTGCCTAGTATATAATAAGTGCTCAGTAAAATAATAATCTTTAATAAAGTCAGAAAGTGTTATAGGTGCAGGGTTTGGGTTTTAGGTCAGAATTAGTTAAGCATGTTGCCTTTCCTTTTCCTGCATTTATCTGTTGGGATCTGATTTGCCTTACAATCAGCGTAAGTCATAAGTATCCTGCTCTGTTTTTTAGAAAAAGAAGGTAATTTGGGCTGCAGCCATGATCTCATTAGAGAAAATGAGGGAGAGTTAATGGTTAGTGTACAGGAACAACAAAGCTCTTTCGGTTGCCTAGTGACGAAACGGGGGTGGTATTTGGGGCGGGCAGAGTTTGTGTAAGCACTGGGAAAGAGAAAAGCAGAGAGCAATATAGAAAACGAATTTAATGTCTGAGTTCTTCTTCCCAGGTGGGTGAGATTGATAGAAGCCTGGGTTATTTATAGCTTCAGTTTATTTGTTACAGGATCCGAAATTTTAACGAAATATGCTGAAATTCAGCAGTGGTAAGTCACAGGGGACATTTATTGTTCTAATGAGAGCGAAATGTAAACTGTTTATTTAACACGTTGACTGCAAATGAAACACAGGAAATGGTTTAGAATCATCTGGCTGCGGCGATTCATCACGACGCACAGCACTACCGCCACCGTGTGGACGGCGCGGGGCGCCGGCGGGCGGCGAGGCGGGGCTGGCTCAGAGGCCGCTGTGTGCACAAGTTCTGGCACATTTCAGAGTAAAACTTTTAACTGCAAGTTTAAATGCTTTTAAAGACCATGACCTCCTATGGTTTGTGAATATTGACACTTCAAAATAAAACATCTGGACAACTCTTTTAGTGTGTACAGTGGAATTTAAATACCTCTGTATTGATATATATCAATACAGAATTGATATACATCAGCTATTATACAATTACATGCGCGAACCTTTTAGTGAATAATTTTCTCATAATTCCTTTTCTCCTATAACTTTTAAATTCCACTTCCCTGAAGACTTACATCCTCACATTTTATACAGATACGTTTTAAAAATGTATGTGACATACGACATAAGACACTACAGATATTTCTGTAACAAAAATAAACATTAAATTATAGAATGTGACCATAAGGCTAGTTATTCATATAATTAGTTCATAATTAAAAATATGTTAAAAAGTTGAACAGTACTGTACTTATTGAACATTAAAATCCACCTCTTAGAAGGCTGAGTCTTTAAAAATTTAGTTTACGTAACTGATGAATATGTAATTATCACGACACATTCAGTGAATATTATCGTTAGAATGTGACAAAGGTCAGCATCAATGCTATCTATAGTAATCATTTTTTATAGTTGTAAGCCTCAGGAAATTTCGTTCACAGAAATAAGTAATGAGAATGGGAGAACTTTTATTAGGCAAAGTTTACTCAATTTTTGGAATGATTCCTGAGTTTTTTTTGCCAATAATGACTTTGTAATTTAATAATTTTTTAAAAAAAAAAACAGTGAGTAGATAACTGAATTAGGTTTTGCTTAAGGTTGTTGACAGCAAAATAATGGAAAACTATGAGACCAGAAGTGTTTCATTTTACCTAATTGCTAGGACATATTTCCCATCATCTCTGATGGATGTTGCAGAGGCTCCTGCATCCTGGACAGTGCACCTTTGAAGCTTCATGGAATGCAGGTCTGAGAAAAGACTTCATGCAAACAGAAAAGAGTGAAACAGCTGACCAGAGATCATCTGGCCAATAAGATAGATCTGAAATTTAATAGATTTAGAAATGATTAGAAATGGAGTTTGAAGGCATAAAGAAAACAGATTCTCTTTACATTGTTTGAATATATCTCTCTGTTATCCCAAAAGCCAGTCGACGCAGATGCTTTCTATAAATCTGCTGCCAAAGTGGGTGGTGGCAGCAGGAGGCATAATGAAGTATTTAGTGTTGAAGTCATTGAGTTTAGATAACATCATTTTTCATTAATGTCTTCTGTACTAAAGAAAAGATATAATTTTGAAGGCTCCGACTTCCTAAAGCCATGTGCTGTGTTGGTCCCCCTATTTATTATGTTTTTGTAATTGTGTCAGTTAAGATAGTTTATATTGGGCTGAGGTAGCAAACAACCCAAAATCTCAGTAACTTCAAAACAACTTTTATTTCTGCTCAGGAAGCATATTCAGTGCAGGCTGGCTATGACTCTGCTTCTCATTCAAGAGTGACAGAACAGCCCCTGCCTGATAATTGGTTTCTTAGCAAAGAGAAAAAAATATCAGAAAATAATGAGCAGTCCTCAAAACATCTGCTCCAAAGATACACATGTCTCTTATACTGTTTCTTAAGAATAAGAAAGCTCGTTAATTTCCAATTTGATTGTGTTGTGGTCAGATAATATGCATGAAATTATTTCAATTCTTTTGCATTGACTTAAGCATGTTCTGTGAGTTGGTATATAATCTATTTTAAAGAATGACTCATGTGCAGCTGAGAAGAATGTGTATTCTGATGTTGTTTGGTGTAATACTCTGTACACATCTACTAGGTCCATTTTTTCACAAGTTTGATTCAGTTCTATTATTTCTTTGCTGGTTTTTTGTTTGGTTGATCTGTCTCTTTGTGACAGTGGGGTGTTAAGATTCCCTGTTATAACTGTATTATTATTTACTTGATTTTTCATGTCTATTAAAATTTGTCTTACATAGTTGGACATTCATATATTTGGTGCATATATACTGTTTATTGTAATCTCTTCCTCTTGAATTTTTCCTCTAGGAAGTGTATAGTGACCTTCTTTATCTCTTTTGATCATTCTTGGTTTGAAGTTCATATTGTCTGCAAACAAAATAGCTACCCCTACCTTTTTCTGGTTTCCTGTTGCATGGAGTATTGTTTTTCATCCTTTGACTTTTAGTCTATGAATTTCCTTTTGAGTTAAATTTTCTTGCACACAGCATATTGTTGGATTTTATTTCTTAATCCACTCTGCCAGTCTGTTTCTTTTTATTAGTGAGTTGAGACCATTTACATTGGTAGATATAACTGATATGTACTGACATCACTGTCATGTTATCTTCTGTTGTTGGTTTTCTACTTTTTATGTTTAATTGTTTGCCCTGCTTTGTGGTTTCCTTTCGTTGTTATTCTTGAAATTGTAGTTATCTTTGTCTTTTTCTAGAGTGTCTTTCAGTACTCTTTGTAGTGTTGGTTTGGTGATGAATTTCTTCAGTTGTTCTTTGTCATGGAAGTACCTTATTTCTCCATTTATTTTGAAAGATAGTTTTGCAGGATACGTCAATCTGGGTTGAAAGTTGTTTTCTTTCAGGACCTGAAATACTTCACTCTAAGCTCTTCTTGACTTGAAGGTTTGTGTTGAGAAGTCTGCCATGATTCTGATAAGCTTTCCTTCATAGGTGATCTGTTTCTTTTCTCTGACAGCTGTTAGTATTCTGTTCTTGTGCTGAATTTCTGATATCCTAATTATTATGCATCTGGGTGAAGATTTATTTTGGTTATGGTTAATTGGGGTTCTGTATGCTCATGTATCTGTGTATCAGATTCTCTTTCTCTGTTTGGAAAATTTTCTGTTATTATTTCTGCAAATAGTCTTCATAGGTCATTTGTGTTGACCCCTGCTTTTTATTGACACCTATGAATCTTATGTTGTTTTTCTTTGCATCATCTTGAACCTATTGAATTGTTGTTTGCTGGTTCCTTGTTATTTTTAAGAGATGTTTTCTTTCAAGGTAGTAATTTTCCATCTTGTTTTCAAGATCTGAGAGTATATCTTCTGCTTCATTCAAGTGGCTTTGCCAGCTTTTTAAACACATGGAAACTAAATAACACTCTCCTAAACAACTAGTGGGTCACAGAAGAAATTAAACAATAGCTACAATGGAATGAAAATGCAAATACAAATTAGCAGAACCTACAGGACACAATGTAAGCAGTCCTCAGAAGGAAATTTATAGCACTAAACTCCCACATTAGGAAAATGGAAAGAACACACATAAAGAACTTAATGCTGTACCTCAAACTTCTAGAAAAAGAAGAGCAAGTCAAGCCCAAAGCCCAAAAAAGGCAGTAAATTATAAAGATCAGAGAAGAAATTAATGAAATTGAAACTAAGAAAACAATACAAAGAATTAATGAATCGAAGAGTTGATTCTTTGAAAGAATAAATCAAATTGATAAACCCCTAGCCAATCTTATCAAAAAGAGGAAATAAAAACTCAAATCTATGCAAATGAAAAGGGTAAAAATCACTACAGACCCTGCAGAAATACAGAAGATCATCAATACCTACTTTAAAAATCTTTACTCTCATAGGTTCGATAACACAGAAGAAATGGACAGATTCCTAGGAACATATAAATTAGCAAAGCTGAATCAAGAAGATGTAAAACTGCTGAATAACCCAGTTGCAGTTAATGAAATTGAAAATATAATTAGAACCCTACCAACAAAGAAAAGCCCAGGTCATGATGGCTTCACTGCAGAATTCTATAAGACATTCAGGGAATATTTAATTTTAACATTCCTCAATCTCTTCAATGACATTGAAAGGGATGCAATTCTCCATAACTCATTCCTGGAAGCAAGTATTGCCCTAATACCAAAACTGGAGAAAGGCCCAACCAAAAGAGAAAATTACAAGACAATTTCTCTAATGAATATAGATGCAAAAATCCTTAATAAAATACTGGCAAATAGAATGCAACAAGTCATCAGGAAGATTATACGCCATGAATTAAGTGGGATTTATCCCAGAATTTCAGGAATGGTTCAATATATGCAAATCAATAAATGTAATACACCATATCAACAGAGCCAAGGATAAGAACCACATGGTCATCTCAATAGATGCAGAAAAAAGCTTTCAACAAAATCCAACACTCATTTATGATAAAAACCCTACAGAATATTGGAATAGATGGTCTCTACCTCAATCTGATAAAAGCCGTATATGATAAACCAACAGCCAACATCTTACTAAATGGACAAAAACTGAAAACTTTCAACCTAAAATCAGGAACAAGACAAGGATGACCATGATCACCACTGCTATTCAATATAGTGCTGGAAGTAAAGCCAGAGCAATTAGACAAGAGAAATAAAAGGAGTAAGTATAGGAAAAGAAGTTAAACTATCATTATTTGCAGATGACACGATACTCTACATAGAAGACCCCCAAAACTCCATTGAAATACTCCTAGATATAATAAATACATACAGTAAGGTAGCTGGATATAAAGACAACACTCAAAAATCAATAGCATTCCTATACACAAACAACAAAATCACTGAGAGAGAAATAAGAGAAGCCACACCCTTCACAATAGCATCCAAAAAAATAAAATACTTAGGAATCAATCTAACAAAGGAAGTAAAGGATCCATACAATGAAGACTATATTACTCTGAAAAAGGAAATTGAGGAGCATTTCAGAAAATGGAAAGATATTCCCTGTTCATGGATAGGGAGAACAAACATTGTGAAAATGGCCATTCTCCCAAAATTGTGATACAGATTTAATTCAATTCTAATCAAGATACCATTTGCATACCTCACAGGTCTAGAGAAACCATCCCTAAAATTCATATGGAACCAGAAGAGACCTAGAATAGCAAAGGCAATTCTAGGCAACAAAGCTAAGGCAGCAGGCATCACAATATCTGACTTGAAATTATATTGCAAAGCTACTGTGATAAAATCAGCATGGTACTGGAATAAAAACAGACCTGAAGATCAATGGAGTAGGTCAGAAAATACAGCAACACTGCAAACACACACAACCACTTCACCTTTGACAAAGGGGCCAAACATGTACACTGGAAGAAAAATAGCCTCTTTAACAAGTAGTGCTGGAAAAACTGGCTCTCCCTATCCTGAAAACTAAAATTAGATCCATGTCTATTACCATGCACAAAACTAAAGTCAAAGTGGATCAAAGATCTAAATATTAAAACAAACACTAAATCTACTGGAAGACTAAGTAGGTAGAAATCTTGAAATAGTAATAGGCAGAGAGTTCATGAACAAAAATCAAACTGCATTTGACTTGTCAGAATCACTTCTCAGAATCAACAACTGGGATCTTGTCTTATTAAAAAGTTTTCACATGTCAAAGGAAATCTCCAATAGTGTGAAAAAAAACCCCCATGATTTGGGAAAATATCTTAGCCAACTGCCCCTCAGACAAGGTACTACTATATAGAACTTATAAAGAATTAAAAGAAAACCAAGCCTCCCCCCAATTCAAGGACCCAGTCCAAAAATGGGCATCTGAGATGAATACACACTTCTCAGATTAAGAAATACAAATGGCAAATAAATATATGAAAAATGTTCAACATCAATGGTCATTCAGGAAATGCAAATTAAAACAACACTGAGATTCCATCTCATCCCAGAAAGAATGGCCAAGATCAAGAAATCAACCAAGAACAAATGCTGGAGGGGCTGTAGGGTAAAAAACAAATGCTTCTCCACTATTGGTGAGAGTGTAGACTGGTGCAACCACTGTGCAAATCAGTCTGGAGATTCCTCAAAAAGCTAGGACTAGAGATTCCATTTGACCCAGATATCCCGCTTTTGGGCATTTTCCCAGAAGAACTGAAAACATCATACCATAGTGATATATGTGCACCCATGTTTACAGCAGCACAATTTGTAACAGTCAAATCTTGGAAACAGCCCAAGTGCCCATCAGTCAAAGAATAGATAAAAAAGATGTGTTTTTTTTTGTACAGTGGAGTACTACTCAGCTATGAAGAAAGATTTCATCAAGACTTTTATAAGTAAATTGATGTGACTTGAGACTATATTCTTAAGTGAAATAAATCAAACTCACATGTGTATGAGAAACTGAAAAATTACATATGCCCCAAAGTCTATAATAAATACCGAGTACGGGTAAGAAACTGTTCAAAGAAGAAAAATAATATGAATAAGGGAAAGGAGGAAAAAGGAAGAGAGAACAAAAAAGACATAAATTTGTGTGTGTGTGTGTGTGTGTGTGTGTATGATAGCTAAAATGACTATAATACTAATTGTATTAATTATTGGAAAAGAACAGTTAGTGCTCATATGTTTGGATCAATTTTGCATGTCTATATCTGTTAATCTAAGCAATCCTCTTGAAGGTAACATATGAACTGTTACAACCATTGTCAAATTCATATCATCTTGTTTTGTAAACCTATTATGTTATTGTATTTGATTTCTTGTTGTTTGTTTGACTGTATTGCTTTTTGTTTTTCTTTTCAGTGTCTTTTTAATCGTAAATTAAAAAGAAAAAAAAAAGAATAAACAAGTTCCCTGTGGATTTCACTGTGGTGAGGATGTACAGACATCTTCTAGGAAAGGGCAGAGGTACTCAGACTAATAGAGCCCACAGCCCCACTAGAACCCACCACTGACATGCAGTAAACAAATGGCTATCATTTTCTAAAATTATTATGTTAAAATATGCATTTTAATTTTATAAAATATTTCCAACATACAGAAAAGCAGCAATTAATATAAAAAGGCACAGTACTGGGGCCGGGGATTTAGCTCAGCAGCATGAGTGCCTGCCTGCCAAGTGCTAGGGCATGAATTTGATCCATGGTACCCAAAAAAAAAAAAAAAAAAAGGCACAGTACTGATAGCTCACAAATCACCAACTATTAACACTTGTCATATTGACTTTAGGTCCTTTTGTTAAAAAAGAATAAGATATTATAGATGTAGTTAAAATACTCTCAGTAATCCCATCCTATTCCCATTTTAATCCTTTTCGTTTTTAGAAGTGACCCTATTCTGTTACCAGTGTGTATTTTTACCTATCCTTTCAAATATTTACTGTAAAAGTACTTTAAATGTTTACATAATGTACAATGCATATCTTTTGTGTACTTTCCTTTTATTCACTCAACATTACATATTATAGGTATATATAAGTGGCTGAATGTAGATCTAATGATTTCATTTAAACTATTCAATATTAGTATACTACATGAAATGATTATTATTTACTTAGCACATTTAGGTTATTTATAACTTTTTAGTGTAACAAACAAAGGTATACAATAACACCTTTATATTATCACTTCGTGTACAAGAGTTTCTCTAAGATTGATATCTTCAAAATGATTGAAATAGTTCACTGATGTCACCTCCCAACGTTGAAAAACCAGTTGCCATTGGCACCAACTTGAAGCTTTACCAATGGCAGCTCCAAAAGGACAAAGTTCACAGAAAATTTAGACTATGGACCAGTTTTACCTGAAACCATTTTCTTGGCATAAAAACAAAATCAAACAAAAGAACAGCTTCGCAAGCTTTCCTAGACTTCTGCACTGTGTTTTTAGCAGTAGAAAGTTCCTGTGAGTCATCTGGTATTTGCAAGACTAAGAGACAGCACTCCTGGAGAGATTGTGCATCTGAATGAGGAAGGCCCAGGAGGAGATTCCACAGGGGTGGACTTGGTTTCCAAGGAAATCACAGTGTTGTGAAAAGGGACAATAAGGACCAAAGAGCAGAAGGGAAAATAGATATCTCAGTAGATGATGATTTATAGCTTGGGACTGAGAACTCTTCCCCATGGGTCAGGTGATATTGGGTGACCTCAGGGAAACCAGTAGAGCTGTAGGAAAATTGTTGCTGCTTGCTAGCATCTATTTCTTGTCTTTTCTATCCTAATAGATCCTAAGTTTGTTCAATCTACCCCTACAGAGCCCATGAACTTCAATTGCAGGGGTAGGTCAAAATAGATTAAAGATAATCTTATATAGAGCTAACTGGTCTAGAAATGAACTTTGTATCAGTCAGCATATCATTACTATAATAAAATACCTGAGGTAACTAACTTGTGAAGAGAAAAGGTTTACTTATTTCATGGTTTTGAAGGTTTGAAAGTATGGCACTCATCAACTTAGTTCTGGTGAGGGCAGCAAATGACAGTGTTGGGGAGCATGTTTCAGAGCAAAAGTCACAACTCAAGATAGCAAGCAGAGAGCAAAGGCACTTTACAATCCTCTGTGAGCATCTTTAACCTAAGTACTTCTCACTAGGTGTCACCTCCCAAAGGTTTCACCGCTTTCAATAGCACTGGGATTAAGTTCTTAACATATGGACCTCTGAGGGATGTAACTCCTATTTAAACCACAGCATGTGTGTAAACCAATTTGGCTTTATAAGGACTCCTTTAGAAGGAGAATACGAAGGACTCAAAAAATTCAAACCCCCCCATCCATAAAAAAATTCAGTTAAAAAATGGGCGACTGAAGTGAATAGATGTTTCTCAGAAGTACAAATGGTCAATATGTGCATGAAAAAAGTGTTCAGCATCTCTGGCCATTAGAAAAATGCAAATTACACTAACACAAATTCCATCACTCCAGATAGAAAGTCTTCATCAAGAAATCAAATAATAACAAATGCTGGTGAGGCCATGGCAAAAAAGAAACCTGTCTTCATTTTGTCTGTGGGAATATAAACTAGTACAACCACTATAGGAATCAGTAGTATAGAGATTTCTCAAAAACCTAAAAATAGAAATTCCATTGGACCTAGTTATTTCCCTTCTAGGTATCTTCCCAAGAGCTAAAGACATCACATTACAGAGACATGCATACCCATGTTTATAGCTACACAATTCATAATAGCTAAATCTTAGAGACTACATATCCATCCACAAATGAATGGATAAAGAAAATGTATTTATACATAATGGAGCATGGAAGTTCAAGTATTTTGCCATAAAGAAGGTTAAATGAGACATCTGTAGGAAAATAGGTGTATCTTGAGACCATAATGTTCAGTGAAATCAGACCCAGAAGCTTAAAAATATCTGATGGTTTCTTTTATTTAAGAAAGCCAAAATACAAAGAGCAAAATAAAAGGTAGATAGTAGGAAATAGGGAGGTAGATCTTTTGCAAAATGGACAGAGACCAAGAGATGCAAAAGGGGGGAGGGAAAGGAGGAGAAAGAGATAAAAAAGAATTAAGATGTATTGTGTATTTCTACCAACTCAAGGAATGTAAACATGCACTAATAAAAAAATAAAAATTGAAAAAAATAAAGGACTAAGGAGAGATTTTCTGGGGAAGACTCAGAAAACTCTTTCGTATTCCTGGAAGAAATTCCACAGAGTTGTTTTGCTTCTTTTGAACTTGACTTGTGTGGATTGTAATTGATGCAGTCTGTGGATAAAACTAACCTATGGAGCAAGGCAGAACCAAAGGAATTGGCATGACAATGAGCTAGTCCTTGTCCTACCTCTGTGCCTCTTATTGCTCAAGCCTGCATGAGTTATGTTTTAAATACTTGTCATTAAAGTATTCTAGCTGTTTTTAGAGAGTTCAAGGAGTTATTTGTGAAATGGACTGAATGACTAATACACTGAGTTGAATGAGATTAGTTTCTGCCACAAGGTAGAACAGAAGCTTAAAACAGAAATTAATGTCAATCACAGAATATGCATGTCAGTTATCATGCACACCAATTAAACAGCAACACCTCTTCAATAACATGCTTCAAATTTCAGTGACTGCGACATTACATGAAGTAAGTATTTTGCTACTTTGGTCCACAAATCGCTATGTCAGTAACAGCTGCCCATCATGAGCAGTAACCAATCACTTCACTTCTTTCAAACTTTTGTTCATGCACAAAGTCTGTTTGTACAAACAGCAAAGCAGGGGATCTACTTGGCTTTTGTTTTCCACTGCTAAAACACATTAATTTAATTTAATTTAATTTATTTCTTTATTTTGGGGGGACTAGGGATTGAACTCAATACCTTGCACTTGCCAGGCTTTCTTTTTTTGGGGGGGGGAGGGAACCGAGGATTGAACATAACACATTCATTTTATTTTATTTTATTTTATTTTATTTTTATTTATTTATTTATTTATTTTTTTGGTACCGGGGGATTGAACCCATGACCTTGCGCTTGCCAGGCAGGCGCTTATGCCACTGAGCTAAATCCCCAGCGACACATTCATTTTAATACAATGAATGATCTAAAGAGAGAACTGGCCAGCAGAGATAGGAGTGAAACAAGGAAACAAAAAAGTGATCATTCTGGAAACACAATTGGAACTGAACACAGATGTGGTCCTTAGAGTAGAAAGAGTGGACAGTGGGGATGGTCACTACTATCGACTATGGATGACGCCCAGCCCAAATGCACGAAGTGCTTATGATGAGACTAAACATGCCCCAAGCAAGTGATGCCTGCAGCATCTGCATGGTAAATAAACTCTCAGAGATATTTTGCAGAATCAAAACTAGATATGATAGCATGTTAGACAATGATCCAAATTTAGGAAGGAGTATGACATTTACCAAGACAGAAAGGACGCCCAGTACTCATTGTGAAGTTGTATGAGAAAGTGATTTTCAAATTGCTCTTGATGACATTCTTCACAAATAAATAATTCTGTTTCCAACATTTTACATTATATACTAAATACTACTTTTACTAATTTTGCATTACCCTAAACATGTCTCACCAGTTTTTAGTATTTGATACAAACTTATAACGCTCACAGAAAAACTGCCAATTATACAATCTTTGTACCAGTCACCCCCTTAGTCTAAAATGCCTCCCCTAAAATGCCCCGCATCCATTTCCTTTTCCTGACAATCTTTCATGCATCTCACCAAAGCCAGATTAAATATTAAGGCTGCTTTGTGTGTTTGATTTGCACAGTCTCAGAAGAGCGCTAACACCCAAGTGTGTGATCCATTAGATTCATGGAACCTGGAAATTACATGGATAACCCATGGGATAGGCTTATATGGACCAACCCTTCACAATTTTGCTGAAACAGCTTACCTTGATGAGTGCTATGGCATAAGGATGATATCCCAGCCTGGGATTTGGGCAGGTTTGTGTTTTGCTGTCAGCTTTGTGATTAAAGTAAGTGAAATCCAGGGCAAGTTGCTTAATCTTTTTGTTTCTATGGAATCTAACAAAAACAAAACACAAACTTATACACACTTCAGGAAAAGAAAAATAGTATGATGCTTTTTCAACAGATGGTATTACCCTCATCAGGGGGACTGTAGTTTGCCACACTAATAAATGCCTGGCAGCTAATGGCCACCACTTTGAACACTTCTTGTAATTGTAGAAACCAAAGGTAATTTGTACTGATATCGATGTCTCAATAAATTTAGCATTAAAATATTTATGCAAGTTTTTCTTTTCCTGAACTGTGTATACATTTTTTTTGGACTGTATTTTTTTCTCTGTAAGATAGGTTGTGAGTAGGCCAATTTTCAGAAGGTTTTTGGCACTAAATTTCTAGAATTATCATTATCAAAAAGAGATACAAAGAGGGTGCAAAGTCCCCTCCAACTGTTAGTCTGCACAAGAGCAGTAAGTGCTGAGTGGATCTATGATCAGCTTGACTTTGATGGGTAAGGCCACTCATGGACCCTTTGATTCTTGAGAAGCACTGACTACTCTGTATTTTACTGTTTCTATTACATATTAAACTATAGCTCTTTGATAGCTTAAGAGTGCATTACTATGTCTTCAGCTGGGTTGACTGTTCAAAGATTCATGGAGCACAAATGCTGGGCTCTGGAGAAAATCTTAATTCATGCCTTGGAGGATCTCATGGTGTGGTGAGAAAAATAACACATCCTTCCTGTAGGAAAGACATAAAAATTTGGTTTTGAAGAATGGATGCGATTGCCCATGATACATGATAGAGAAGTGAGGTAGGAGGAGGGCATTTTAGGAAGAGGGCACGGCTGGTGCAAAGGTATGAATACACAAAATATTAATAAAAGCATAGAGAGTGATTGACAGAAGGTAAGTGGGGAAAAGATGGAAGGAGTGGTGGGAAATAGGATTGCTAGGTTCTGTGAAGAACTAGAAACACTAGGTATTTCTAACAGGAAGGTTTCCATATAGGGAGTTAGGTGCTTATGTAATGGTTGGAAGGGAGGAAAAGTAGAAGAGTTGTTATAGAATGTTTAGAGCATGTCTTAATTGCTGTTACCCAGAGGATGTGAGGGTGCTGTTTTCTCCTGATGGGTGGAAACCAGCTAAAACCACTGCAGGTATAGCTGCTGCATAGTCCTGAACTAGGACAGCTTTTGTAAACACTGAGTCTCCTGCATGAACTGCTCCTACTGTAAAGCAAACAACAACCTTAGTGTCCTTCCCTTCTACCAGTCTTGTGTGTGTACATCTTAGTGACAAATCACATCTGGAACCTGAGAGCAAAGGAATCTGGGAAATGCAGTTTCCAGTCCCTGTGATAGAAGGGGAGTAGAGATGAATGCTGTATGTCAGAAACAGTATCTTAGTTGGTAAGGTGGGTCGAAACCACATGGTCAAGGGATTGGAGAGGCATGCCAGTTAAGAAAAAGCAATGCTTCTGGAATTTCAAAGCAGGATTGTCTTCTAGGATGCTTCTGGAATTTCAAAGCAGGATTGTCATGATGAAATTTACTTTGTGATATTGCGATATTATGTTGTAATATTGGTGGCACAATGGAGCCCATTCTTATGAACTAAACAAACCAATAAAAAGTCTCATCAAATTATATGGCAGTAATTTATTAAATAGCTATTATACAGAGTGGGGCTGTGTGCTGTGAGAGTCCTCTTAAAGTTTTCTTTTTAAAAAAAAAATTTTGTAGTAATCCATCCATACAATATTTTCTCCAACTTTTTACTGGGTGTACATTTTACAATAGACTTATAAAACATCTGTAATCTCTGCCCTTAAGAAGCTAATCTTAATCTTAATCATCATTAAAATTAGGGTATTTTGGAAGTTTGTTTGGAGGATTGATTCAATGCTTCTCAAAGTATCTTCTGATGAAACCTAGTCTCTTAAAATGCTATTGAAAATGGCCTCATAATTAAGCTAGCTTTAAAACACTTGCCTAATATACTTTCCTATGAATTTAAGCCACTAGTAAAATTACAGTAAAAACAATTTTAAAATTTTATCAGCATTACTCACTTTTGACTTTTAATATCCATTAGTGGCTAGTAAATTACAGTAATTTAGTGACTAGTAAAATTACAGTAAAAACTTAATTTTAAAATTTTATCAGCATTACTCACTTCTGACTTTTAATATCCATTAGTGGCTCAGTTCTTCAGAGCAGGTGGGGAGATTGGATGCTTCTATAGGAAAGCCAAACTGAAGGCTAGCAGACTATTTATAAAAGTAGATTTAGATGTGAGAAATGCAAAGAAAATGATTTTAGCTTAGGAGTAATTTCTCAAATATGGAAGCATTTTCAAGTAGACAGGACATAAACAAATTTTAATACTAAAAAGCAAGTTTCCAAAAATTACTTCGATAAATATGAAACAGTAAGTGCTAGAACAATCCCCTAGCAACATGTGAATCCTGGACAATGGAAACTTTTAACTATTGTAATCGGATGTTAAATGGTGAGCTTGTAAATGCTGTACTCAAACATTGTTGGACTTTGTAAAATTGGTAAGTTTTGTAAAACCAGTTATGTAACTAATAAATTCTGTCTCTCACAAGGGCATGAACATAGTTGAGGGAATGGAAACAGAAATTGATTTAGGGAGGTTTTTTTTGGAGAATGATACTGTGATTACTCACCCCTGTCACTCAAGAGCCACAGAGGGATGCTGTTTGGGTGTCCTGGCCTCTAGTGTCTGTGCTTCCTGCAGCAGAGAGTGTGCTTTGGTATCTGACAGATGGGCCACCAGCTTTGGGAATGAAGATAGAAGTTGTTGTAGGTTTGGTTAGGTTTTCTTAGAGTTAGAGCAAAGGGCACTGATAGCGGGCTCATGGAGATTGTTTCATATCCTGCCTGAGTATGTGGGTGTGAACTTGAGGGTAATCAGAATATGGTAGCTGGAGGTTAAATGTATTGCCTGCATCACAGGAAGTTCAAGTTCCATCCCAAGACAAGTGCTTTGAGGAGCTGTCCACGTGAAACACTGAACATCTGCCAGCTTCACCTCACAATTTGGTTTGACAGGGGGAGCTGATGAGAATGCAACATGGGTGACTCTCTGGCCATTAAAAAGCTGGGGGAAATCATATGAAGTCTGATTAATAAAATTTGGCATTAAAGTAAGCATTTGCTACACGGAGAAGCATCTAATGTGGACACTATGAGAGGTTGGTGAAGTGTTCTGCATGTCTCTGACTCTCACATTGAGTAAGCCTCAGAATCATCTGGAAGCAAGGTGAACTCAGTAGAAAATAGAAGCCAAGTGGCACAGTCCTTCAATCTTCTCACACTCTTGTGTAACTGTGATGTATTCATTTTTGGCATCTGGAACCCATTAGAATCTAGTCTCAGCAAAGATGCAACTTGGCTTTAAGGTCAGTCTGGCTATGTTGCAGTTGTTAATGGCTTTACTGAAGATTGTATGAAAAGAAAGGCCATCAAGAAATAAGACTAACATCTCTTACTAAATGCAGTACTTTTTATTACTATTTTATAAAGCTTAATAGTTTTCTAAAAGAAAAAAGTTGGTTTACATGTAGTGAAATTACAAGTAGATGGCTAAAGACAGTATAACTATTAGAAATAAGAGCGGAGCTAAATAATATGAAAACAGCAGTAAGCAGCAATAAAATTAATTCCTACATAAAGCTAGCAGTGCAATAGGATAAGCAGAAAGCAGCTTTACATTAAAAAAAGTTATTTAAATACAGAAATAGCACCTTACAAAAAGGAATTGAAGAATGTAAACTCGGTAGGTAGATTCAAGTATAAAAGTTAGACCCCCAACTCTTGTACCAGAACGAAAGGGTTTCACAAACCCTGGACAGTGTAGGCACACACATCCTCAGTGCTGACTCAGCTGCATTTCCTTAGCAGGATCCCCAACAACTATCTTTTTCTTTCACTAAATTATACAATGATAGACTCAGGATTGCCATTGCTTCTTCCCTAACCCAGATACCCAAATCTAGCTTAGCAGCTTCACTATCATCAGTTGTTCTGTCAGAGAATCATTTTCCTGACAGAACCAATCACTGATTATTTTTACATATCCTAAAGCCACATCAAGAAATAGGTATTGAACAGAAAAGCCATTTTTCTTAGTTTTCTATTGCTAAGTGTGTTCACGAAGTGGTCACATTCTCATTTTGCGGGATTGTTTAACACCTCTCAAGAAGGACGAATTCTCTGAGTTTAGTACAGTCACATCACAAACAGAATTAAAGAAACAGAGGTCAAACAAGTAGAGAGCATCTAGAAACTGTGAGGGGGGAAAAAAACCCAATTTGTTGCCACCTAAACACAGGCCTCTCAGTGAAGATGTTTTGTGAAAGATTTTAAGCATGACAGATTTAACATGCATGTACCTTGCCCAGATTTATATGTTGCATTATCTTGTAATCTACCTGAAAACGCGTATTTTCATTTGTTTTGATAAGGAACCATCAGTATTAGTTCAGAGTATTCACTACTATGCAATTGTTGATGGTTGAAACCACACTCAATCTAACTTGAGTTAAGTCAATCTAACTTGACTGTAAAAAAGGGGAAAAAATACCATGTTGTAAACTTAAAAGTTTAGTGTTGATAAAATTTGACATAAATAGCAAATTTATTTAATCTGGCTACCTACCTCAAGTTCTCAAAAAATCTTGTCAGGGTAATAGGCTAATAGTATCTTGTAGTTAATATAAAGCTACTTTACTCAGACTCCCAGAGTCTTTTAAATTAATATTTTTATTCTTTCATATAACATTTTATTGGGCTCAAAAATAAAAATAAAAAAAAAATAGCCCTATACTAAGATTCTAAATCTAAGAAAAGTTTGCCAAAGAGAAGAGAAGGAAACGAAGAAAAGAAGAAAGTAGAGAAGGAATGAAAAAAGGATGCCATTTGAAGAAATAAGAGTGAAGTAAATATCAATAAATCTAGAACACAATGAAGTAGTTTGGCTCCTTAATGAACCCCTAAAATAATCTGGTTTATGAAGAGATACTGCATAACAGTTTCCAGAATTGTACTTGTACTAGAACAATGAACTTCTGCACTCACCGTTACTGGGGGGAATACCATATAACTCTTTGGAATTCTACAATGCGCCCATTTTTCCTTTTCAAAGGGTGGAAAGAAGTTAAGAAGAAAAGAAGTTTACAGAAAGAAACCCAGGAGAATCATGTACTGACCTACATCAGTTGCTATATCATCACTCTTCAGTATTTCAATCGAAGTCTCATCTACGCTGATTTCCCATGTGATTACTTTTTCCCATCCTTATTCATTTTTACAAACGATTGTTAAAAGGCATTCATACCTGATACTCTACAATTAACATTTAAATAAAAAAAAAAACAGGCCGCGTAATGCAGGAAAATGAACACAGTAGAATTTTTAAACGAACAGTAAAACCTCATTGTTCTCCTGTTATCTGAGAAGCAGCCATTAGGCGCCCAGACTTCCTCTTAGTTCTCATGACTGGATCAGGTTAGCACAGTTCAGTTATAGCTAGGTGTGTCATTCGGTTATTTTGGTCTTGACGTTTGCCACATATATACATGTATCCACATTACTAGGTTGTAGAATAAGTGCGGGGCAAATTAGAGGAAAAAGTACAAACATTCAAGTCGTCATACCCTGAAAAGTATGTGTTAGGCTGTAGTTGTAAACTCTTTGCACTAAATCCCATTTTAGGAACAAAATAAATAATACCATAGGATTCATAACTGAAGGTGGCTTCCCGATGAAGCCTAAAGAAGCAGTAGCTTTTTAAACTGCAAAAAGAAAGTTCTCTCACCACAGATTTACTCAGGGCAAGTGGAAATACATATCAAGAGTGCTTACCCTGCTTAAGTGCTAGATAGCTCCCCCCCTTTCAGGAAAACCACAAGGCCCCAGTAGCCTTTCAGATCTACGTCCAG
>PVJX010033655.1:0-19523 GCA_004027295.1 Dolichotis patagonum | reverse complement strand
GTTAGTGTAAAAACTTTCAGACTGGAACAGCAATTGGGAAGAAAACCCTAGAGACAATCGTGGGGTGCATTTTTTTGTTTTGTTTTACAGTGCTGGGCATGCAATCCAGGGCCTCAAGTAAGCTAGGCAACCAGTCTTCCAATGAGGTCTGCCCCTAGTCCAGAGCATCCTTTTTTGAGGTTTTGGTACTGGGGATTGAACTCAGGGCCTTCCTACTGAGTTACATCCCCAGATCTTTAAAAACAATTTTTTTTTTATTTTGTGACAAGATATTGTTAAGTTTCTCACGCAAGACTTCAACTTGTGTTCCTCCTGCCTCAACCTCCCAGAGTGCTGGAATTACAGGCGTGTGCCACCATACCTGGCTCAGAGCATCCTTTTAAGAAATGTTGCATCCAGACATTGTTGACACTGAGTGGAAAGAGTCATAGAAGAGCTGGACTTTGAATGTGAAACTTGAGGAATATTTTAACCAGTATATTTCATGTATTTTTCCTTTTTTTGCCAACACAAGAATGATACACACAAAAAAATTGTCTAGCTGGGTGAAAAGAAATTCTTTAAAGCATGTCATAAAATATATGTAGCAAATAAAATGCCCAAATGACACAAAAGTGCTGTCTTAATTTCATTTGCAGCATTTTCATTTTGCTTTGTTTTTAATGGTATGCCTTTATCTTAACGGTGGCTCAGATTCAATAAAGTGCACTATTTGAGCTTCTTGAGAAGATGCTGGGCTGAAGATACAGCTCAGGGGAATAGTGCCTGCCTGGCAAATGCAAGGTCCCAAGTCCAATTTCCAGCACCAAAAATATACATAACATAATAATACTTCCGAAGAGCATTATTTTTTCCTAAGTTTTTTTTCACTCTCTCTCTGCTTCCCAGCTGTCATGCCCCTCGGCCATGATGCTTCTGCCTTGGAGCCAGCCAACCACAGACTGAAATCTCTGAACTGTGAGCCAAAATAAATTTCCTTTCTTTAACTTGTATGGGTCAGGTATTTTGTGCTAGCCACAGAAAGATGACTGCTACAGGCATCAATTCCATTTATGATGGTGGAGGTGATTCATGTCCCCAAAGCCCCACCTGCTAAAGTTATCCTGTTGGGAGTTAGGATTTCAACACATGAATTTGAGGGGGAACATAAGCATTCAATCCCTAATAGAACCTTCACCAAAAATGTGCTTCAGAGGTTAAGACAGATATTGCACACAGATCCAGAGGGTTGAAATAGTTGTTACTCTAATGCTGAGGCTGGGGAAAGCACGGAAGGCTCTGAAGCAGGCTTTTAATTAGCATGGAAGACTGAGGGAGGCAAGCAGTCTGGGTCCTAGAGCGGCTGATTGGCAGGGTCAGGGTTTCTCATTTGGGCATGAACTGAACTTGCCACCCGCCCCAAAGGACTCAGCACCTGGGTTTTTTATTATCTTACCCAGATATAGGGCAGAGGGGAGGAAACTGTGGTTGGACTCGAAAGCCATTAGTAGTCAAACATCAACCTCAGAGTCAGTCTCCTCACTGTACAGATTAATACTCAAATTCAAATTTGTGCATTTGGCCAAGTAGCTGGAGCCTCATCAACTATTCAACAATATCATCTGTTTTTTGATATCTGCTATGTAACAGGCACTATTCTTGGTGTTGAGGATACAGTGGTAACCAACATGACACAAAGTTTTCCTCAGGAAGGTCATATTCCAAGGGATGGAGGAATATTCAAAACAAGGAAGTGAACTATGTTCTAAGGTTTAGATACAAAAGGTCCACTAAGATCTCATATGTTCAGTTATGGGAAGGTTATTGGATGTGGGGTCAGGATACACATCAGTGGATTAATCTTTTAATGAGCTGATAGCTGAATCTACTGTTAGGAGGTGAGGGCTGATTAGAGAAGATGGGTCACTGGTGGAGATGCGTGACCTGGAAAGGCGCATGCTTGTCTTTGGCTCTTCCTTGTTCTCTATCTGCTTCCCGGCTGCCACGGGGCAAGTAGGTTTCCTCAAGCATGCCCTTCGGCCAGATTATTTCTATCTTAGGATCAGCCAACCATGGACTGAACCCACTGAAGGCACGAACCAAAATAAACCTCTCCTCCTTTAAACTGTGGGTGTTGAATATTTTGTCCCAGTGACAGGAAAGTAATTAATACAGCACACAATATGCTACCAACTGGGGGAACAAAAAGAAGTGAGGTGGACAGAACTGCTGAGGGCATTAGGGAAATTTTACAGAGATAACCAGTGAAAGCCTCAGTGAAAAGATGGCGTTTGAGGAAAGGTGAAGGAAGGAAGAGATAAAACCATGCAGATATGTGGGGGAAGAGTATTCCAAGGCAAGAGAACGGCATGTGTGCAGGCTCTGAGCAAGTACAATTTTTAATTGAGAAAAGTCAAGTTTTATTGGATAAAATGTTACATGATACACACAATGTATTTTATGCTACAAGATATTTGTTTTTCTACTTTAGATATTTGTGTTCTACTTATGATTTTTGTTTGAAAGAAATATTTTTCTCTGAAGAAAGAAAGGTAGCCTATATTGTTATTGTTTTGGATTTTTGTTATTGTTAATTTGTCTCTTTTGTTTCTTGTTTTTCTTGTATTTTGTTTTGTTTTCCTTCTTTAAAGCAAAATTTAAAAAAAGAAAAGAAAGGAGAAATGGAGGAAGGAATAAAAGAGGGAAAGGAAGAAAGAAGGAAGGAAAAGGGAAGGAGGAAATGAGAGGGAAGAATGAAGAAAAGAAGGAAAAAGGAAGGAATGAAAGAAGGAAGGAAGGAATGAAAAAGGAAGGGAAGGAAGGGGAAGAAAGGAAGGAACAAAGAGAGGAAAGTCTGTGTGACCTAGACTGAAAAAACACAGAAGCACCAGGCGACATGTTCAGGGTTTATGCTTCCCCACATCTTTACTGCCAGGTACTCTAGATTCTACTATTTTGGTCAAGGATCTCATCTCCAATAACTCAATCTAACATGCACATGTGCAGAATCCCAGTAACAGAACTGTGAAGGCCCCATAGCCATTGGGCTGCATGAGACTTTGAACATCTCCCCAGCCTCCTCCTGAGCTGGTAGATCCCCTACCTTAGAAGTCCTTTTAGTGAACTGGGCCATGGTGGGATTTACCACCTGTGGTGGACCTCGTTTCTACTCACAGATATGTCTGTGTTCCACCCTCCTACTCTTTCTTCTTTTGGGTGCATGTATTAACGTACTTAATTAGCACTATGACTGTATTATAGGTGATGTTATTATAATGTCCATTTGCAGATGAGGAAACAGAGGTAAGGAAAGGCAAGGTCACAGTGTTGGAAAGGAGAAGAGCTGGAATCTGAGTCTGACACCAGCATAGGTACACCACAGAGCCTGGTCATGGCCTCTGGCAGGTGGTAGAATGCCAGGATAATGCTCCACATGGTTGGTCAGTTTCTCCACTGGAGAGTCCCATCCCTGTGTCTTCAAATTCCATTTTGTTCACCTTGAGGACCTTATGGATCACTGCATGCTTGGCTCACATCAGTGGTTTGTTTAATGCCTGCCAGGTGTCAGGGGGTCCCCCTTAGCTGTGAAGCTTCCTTGCTGTATTCTGAATTTCTCTGAGTGGAGGCCTGTAAGAGAGGCCTGTAAGGACCCCAGGCAGAGCATGGTCTGCTGGGATAGACAGCAGGATGGTACCACGATGATGCATCCCTGTGTTGGGTACTTGCTGAGCACATGACAATAGAAGGGGTCTGGGGACATAGAACAGCTTAGCGGGCTTTGCTTTCTATGTGTTACTAGACAAGGGTCTCTGTCTTCCTCTGTAGCAGCTATGATCCACTAGGATTCCAAAACATATGTGTTAGGGATTGCATTGAATCCTTCTCAAGTTCATATATCAAGGCCTCAAACTCTAACATCTCAGAATGGTACCTTATTTGGAAATGCTGTGGTCAGAGATATAATTAGTGAAATAATATCTTCCTGAAGTTACCACTATGACTGGTGTCCTTATGAAAAAGGAGAATTTGGACACAGACACGCACACATGGAGAACACCATGAAAAGATGCAGGTGGAGGTGGGGGATGGATGCTTTATAGATCAAAGGATGCCAAAGATTGCCGGCTGTCCACCAGCGCTTGTGGGAATGGCATGGACCAGATTCTCTCTTGTGGCCTTCAGAAGGAACCAGCTCATCCAACACCTTGATCTTGGACCTCCAACCTCCAAAACTGTGAGACAATCTGTTTCTCGTGTTTAAAGCACATGGTTTGTGTTGCTTTGTTCAGGCAGCCTTAGCAATGGATACAGTATGATTAATTATCTCAGTCTAAATGGAAGAGCTTGACTCCTTTTTTAAAAAATTTTCTTTGATTGTGAGGGTTAATGACATTTTTCTTACATTAATTTCTTAATCAGTGCCTGGCTGATGACCCATGCCACAGAAAATAAAAAGGGCTTGAATATTATTTGAACATCTGCTGTGTGCCGTATCCTGGACAGGGCATTTATAATGTGTCAGATTCTGCGATAAACACTTGCTGCATGTTAAGTCCCTTTCAAGGCGCTGATGCTCTTGAGATGAACATGTCCTCAAAGAATTCGATCTTTACTTTGTGTTGTAGTTATTTACTTTTATTGGTGATAATTAATAGGTTTTAAGGGGACTTTTGGGGACTCACCTATGTTCTTATTTCAAAAAGGACTAGTGGTAGGAAATTTAAAAAGTGAGACACACAGCAGGCAGGGAAAACAAGAAAACAAAATCAGGTAAGACCTATATCAAAACCACACAACAAGATTTAGTACACCAATTTGGCCCAGAGCATCCTGGTGGCCAATGCAAAGAAGGGTGTGATTCCTGAAAGCTGTAACATTTTAAAGAGCTGTTTGGGAAGTGCTGAGACTGGAAAGAGATTCCTCTTCAGGGTTTACACCGGGAATATAATATGAAAAACCAGGACTGCTACAAGCCTTCATTGCAAAGAGTGTGCAAATGCCTTTTTTATTAACTAAGTAACAGACAGAGATGAAGAGTGGGTGTTGAGTGATTTAAGGAATCTAGCAAGCAAGTTTTCTGCCCCTCTTGAGCCAAGGCAGCCAGATTCCCAGCTGCTATAGCTTCTGGAAGGGCCCAGCGACAGATCAACCAAGTTGAGAATAAGTCCAGGCCCTCATGTCAGACACAGCAGTCTGTTCCAGGAGCTTCAGATTGTGGCTCATAACTGTTCCCCTGCTACCACGGCAGCCCATTTAAAAATGCTTAATATTTGAGCAATTTCCCATTTTAATTCCCCGTGTGTTTCCTACATTTTCTCCATCATTATTGCTGATTATCAGGCTATTTGTGTGAAGGGAGCTATTTGCAGAGAAGAGTAGCTTTTACCTTTATACCCACTCACCTGGGGCCTCCTGCTCACTTCTTTGCACTAGTAAAACCCCCCCTGGTTGACATCACAAGGGGGATGATGGGGAGTAAAATAATTAACTGCACCAGGCAAGTGGAGGAAAAAGCAGATTACAAGATGGAAAGTTTCCTCTCCTTAACCAATGCATGGGAGGGGTGTGTTTTTCTTTTTAAGGGACATATGTTCTCTGCAGAAGGGTCTGTGTGGGAGCTGATGAGTGGCCAATGATTACTGCAGCAATAGAGGAACTCTGCGGGTGGGGCTTCACAATCAGGCACCTTGGACTCCAGGGGTAATATGTGGTAAGGCTGTAAAGGGGACAGCTCTGGGTGGAGCCTTTGCTTTGTTACTCTCTTGGTAGGGTTTCCAGTTTTTTTTTAATTAACTGACACATAATAATTATACATATTTGTGGGGTGTGATGTGACATTTCAATACATGTATACCACGTGTGATGACTAGATCAGGATAAATGGCAAACCCATCACTTCAGCATTTATCATTTCTTTGTGCTGGGAACTTTCAAATTCTGCTAGCTGTTTTGAAACATTCAATTAGTTGTTGCCAATCGCAGTTATCCTATCATGCTACAAAACATTAGACTCCCCCCCCAACACTTGAGGCAGTCTCTCTCCACGTCCCTCTTCTTCCTGGCTTCTCATAACAGCTATTTTATTCCCTCCGTCTATGAGATCAGCATTTTGGTTCCTGCATATTTGAGGACATGTGATATTTGTCTTTTTGTATCTGAGTTATTTCGCTTAATGTTAACAGTCTCCAAGCTCATCGGTATTAGGCGAGTTTTAGATTGCTTGGAGCCACTACCTCTTCATCTTCAAAGGGGGAAAGTATTAGCTCCTGCCTCAAAGGACTGTGGGGTTGGCTTAATGAGGCAGTGGGCATAATGAGGTCAGCATGGTGCCTTGTACATTAGACCCAATAACAGGGTGCTATTTTTATTATTGTCAAGTTGCTGGAACATCCAGTGAGGTTAGTGCCATTTATAGAGCTGAAATCAGAGGTAGAAAGTTGCTGGAAATTGACAAAGCGAGGATTAGAAGCCAGGAGGACTGATTGCAGAATTTTTGTCTTTCCATCTGCATTCTCCAGTGTGAGTGCATTCATTCAGTAGGGAGCTTTCAAGCTTTGAGTTTGTGTACCTCTGGCTGCTTGCTGTGCTGAGATCATCTCTAGGCTTCCAGACACTGAGGTTCAACTTTCCCCCTTTAGGTCATGCTTTTCCCCATCTAAGACACCATCAGCGGCAGATGAAGTCAGAAATCAGCCACTATTCCCTTCCTTCCCCATCTCCTGCATTCAGGGGTAGAATGTGTTTCCCAGCACTCTGACATTACTTGGCCATGTGACTTCTTTGCTTGATGGGCTATTAGCAGATACAACTTGAAAAGATGCATGAAATTAATTTCTTGTTTGGGTCCAGAAGAAGAAGAAAACAAACATCTCCCCAAAGCTAGAGGTGTGAGAAAAGAAGGGGATAGATGTTTCAGAACTGAGAAACCCCAACCCATGGCAAACTATGGATTAAAATAATATGCTAAAGTCCCTGAGTTTGGGAGGCAGCTTGTTACATAGCCCTGTGCTGAAAATAAAAATGGTACCATTGTTTTATGGACTACACAAAAGGAAAACCACATATCAGTTAAATTAAGATGTGATTGTATGTTGCATTCCAAGTTTTTAAAAAAGACATGAAAACCCTCCCAAAATGTGAAAAAGGGACTTAATAAGAGATGATATTAAGAAAAAAAAATCACCTTGGACTAGAGAAATGATGGGCTACCGCAGAACCTGGGGCATAAAGTAATTAGCAGCCCCTTCTGAGAAGTACGTAGGATATCAGACAAAATAGCTGAGCAATTTTCTGATTGATATTCTCCCTGAGACTGAGGGGTGTGAGATTCACTCACACAGCTAGCCCGTCACACTGGTAACAAGGCTATTAACTTTTAACCAGCCATCCCTACCGTAAGCGATGCTATCTAGTTTCTTGCTCCTCAAGGGTGATCCAGAAGCATCAGCCTCATCTGGGAGCTCATTAGAATTGCAGAATTCTGGGCTCCATGTCAGACCTCCTGCTGTGAGACACTGTTTTAAAATAGGTCTCCAGGGATTGTAGGACAGGCTGAAGTCTGAGATTGCTCTGGACTAACCACATTTTCCCTCCCACTACAAAAACATTTCCCAGCAAGAAATCTCCCAACTGGTTTTATGATAAGCCTGGCTCTTCTGCCACAGGTCTGAAATAAAATTTTGACACACGCCGGCCCTCAGTTCATCTGAGAAGTTGTTAGAGAACACCTGTATTGCACATTCTCATCCCACAAGGGTACTTGACTTGCAGCATGTCTTGCAGTGCCCAAATCAGCTTCCATCCCAAGGGAACTAAAGGAGATGGGACTGAACATCACCCACCATGGTCACTGCAAGAAGCTGTGGAATATTGGTGAGCTGGTAGGAGGTGGTGAGAGGAATCTACATTCAACCTTTCTGTTCTGGGGTGCATGGGATTAACTGCCTCAAATCACAATCGTTTGTTAAAAACGAACAGCCCAAATGTACTTAAAAAAATTTTTTTTTTAAAAATGGTATTATGGCTTTGCATCCAGTTGGTTTTCACTCGCATTCTCTGTCTCTGCCTACAAGAAATATGGGGCTATAAAGCCAAGAGTGCTTCGACGGGGAAGGCGGAATGACATTAAGACGAACAGACACTGCTGGCAATCTGATTTCAGGGGTGTCCTGCTCTTGCAGGAGGGAATTGCCTACATGGGAAATTTCCACTTAACAAATTTCACTGTTTTCAAATAATAGCAGATAAGTCAGTTTATTCCCAGTGTGTTGAGGCTGGAGGCTTGGAAAGCCCACTTCATTTGACTGGTTCACGCCTTGCTTTGTCAGCCTACTCAGACATATTGATTTCTGAGCAGCAGAGGGCAAACTTGATAGAACGCTGGAATCTGAAACACTATCCTTAAACTCTTGAATTTTCAGGGAAGCCGAACAGGCAAATTAATAACAAAACCCCAGTTCAAATGCACCCGAGCAAATATTTTGCATTTAATTTCTCATATTAGAATGCCCTGTTTACACAATAACTTAATAAATCTAGCCCAGCTGACAAATTGACAAGAAGGTGAGAATCATTCATTAAAATGCAAATGCAATTGAGATGAAATTTGGAATACATTTATTACAGTAATTGAACTTCAGTCAACTGTAGTCACAACACAGATTTTGAACTGCCTCTCAGACAAAAGGATGTGTTGTGTACTATTTCCCCCACCCCCAAGTTAATATCTTTGTCAGCATGCAAATTAAAGCCATTTCCTGAGCACTAATGATTTGCAATGGAGGATTTCACTCTTCTTTATAGGACAAGATTGCCAGAGATAAAGGTCAACCACATACACAAAAGATTGGCTTGGTAGCATATTGTGTATACAGCAAATTGACTGCAAATGTATTCTGAGCACTTATCACAACCACATTCTTATTAAATCATACCTAAACATCTCTTTACCATCCCTGGGTCATTTCCTAATTGTAATGTTCAACAATGGAAGATCTGATGAATCAGGATTCCACCTCTTAGATCAAAAGTTTCAGATGGATTTCTCTCCTTTCTGAATGATTCATCTCAAAGAGAAAGTGTTCCTCTTGATTTTAAGTCAGGTTGCACAATGATGCTATGGGGACTGTGACGGCAGGACAGAAAACTTGAATCTTACTGGGTAAGAAGTCGTACAGTGGCTTCAGTTTTGCTCTCTCTGGCTCCTTTGCAAAATTCATGTGGTGCATGTTAGGTCTGGACAGGCGGCACTCATGCATGTAGCAGGCTGCTTCTGAGTCAGGAAAGGCACAGCCTAAAACATTTCCTGTGACGGTGTTAAGTGTCCTGTTTAAAAATCACTGGAGAGTGGTCAAACTCTGTTTTATCTGAAAAATAAGTTTTCTTGTGTCCCCTTTACAATCTAATTAATTGATCATAGAATTATGTTAGCTCTGCTTCCTAAACATCACTTAACTTGCTTGCTGTTGCTGCCACCCTACTAACCAGAAACCTACTGGCTGGAAGTCTTCATTTACTATCTCCTAATTTACTTTAAGTTGCCTCCTACCTGTTTTTTTCCTTTCCCAACCCATTGTCCACAGGGCTCTTTCTAAGACATGAATCTCTCCAGTCTGATCAGAGAGCTCCACACCGTTCTTAGGCCAAGTCCGGATTCCTTCATCCTTTCCATAGTAATAAATCCTCCAGATGGAGGCCTTACTGTTCACCTCTCACCCAGTCATCCCTTTGCATCTCTCTGGCCCCTGAAATTGGACATGCTTTTGTTTCTCCTACAGCATCTTCTTCCTCTCCTTTACTTGAATTGTTTTTATCTGTCTCTCAAGTCTTGAGAAAAACTTTTGGTCCGTCCACACCCAGCTTTCCCCACAGCCCCCACCAACCTCAGGCCGGGTCAAGGGTCCTGACGGCTTCCCTGGGCCCATGTGCTTCCCACCACTGCACTCATCACACTCTGTGACAGTTGCCTATTTACTCATTTTCCTTTCATAGCACACCATTTGCTCCTTAAAGACAGTGCCTGAAAAAGGGGAGACTTACCTGTTTTCCTTCCCAGCTTTCCTTCTTTGCTTTTAATGGCAGAAAATGTCAGTTATCCACCAAATATTGATTCCCCTAGCTTCCTTAATGACTGACCACCTTATCTTTCCCAAATTTAAAAATATCAATGAAATGAAGCTATATTTTCCAGCTTGCCTGATAGCTAAGATAGACCAGTGAGGTACACACAGAAGTCATTGGGTGAAGCTTCTGGGAAAATCCTTTGAGGCAAGTTGATATGTCTGCCTGGTATATGCCATTTATCCTCTGTTCCTCTTCTTTCCCAGTGCCTGAAAACTGGCCATAATGCTTTCAGCTCTCGCAGCCACTTTGTAACCCCCAGGAATCCTTGCAAGTGGAAGCAAATACTAAGGATAATGAATTAAACTATAGAGGGACTATGGGTACCGGATAACAATGAAACCACTATACCACTATTGGATCACCTTTCTCCAGGCAGTAAATTGTTACGTGAGTGATGTAATTCTTTATCTTGCTGAAGCCATGGTGATTTCAGGGTTCTGTTCTTATGTACTGGAATATTATCCCAAGTGACAGGCTCTCTCTGTCTGTCTCTCTGTCTCTATCTCTGTCTCTGTCTCCCTCTTCCTCCTCCTCCTTCTCTCTCCCTTTCCTCCCCTACTTTGGATTGACCACACTGACATGACTCCCACAATGATAATGTTCTCATCCTTGGATAAACAACTGGCCATGGAAGACAGCAGATGTCAGGAGGGGTTTGGTTTAGATAAATTGAAAGAGGTAGGGAAATTTAGTAGCTTAGAAACTCTGCCAAGAGATTTTGCTCTGGGAGGGTCTTCACTGAGAGGGCCTGGGACAGCCAGCAAATAGATAAAAGAAAGTCCAGAACCCATATGGAAAGAGGGCCAAAAGGGCAGGGAGGTGGATGTAGTTACAGAGAAATGGCACTGTCTGAAACAGTGAAAGGAACTATGTCGTGGTGTCCTGAATGAAACACTAAGCCAAACACCACATGCATTTCCTCTCTGAACTCTCCACAACCCTCTAAGTAAGCATTATGATCCCCATTGTGCTGGTAGGAAACCTAAGTCCCAAAGAGGGCAAGGAGACTGATCACAGGGTTAGTAACAGGTGGAACTGAAATGTAAACCCAGGCAGACTGATTCCAAAGTACTGAATGGGAAAAACACATTGGTTTTGGAAACAATCTGCTCTAGTTTAGCTTCCCATCATTTCCTTGTCATTCAGTACCTATGACCTTGAGTGAATCATTTCACTCCTTGGAGGTGCATTTTCCTTGCCTATAAAATCGGTATAAATGGATGCCCATCCTAGGATGTTATTGAAAAGCATACATAAGAGAATTACTCTGGTGCCTAGCGCATCGAAGGTTCCTAGTCTATGGAAACAGGTATTGTTTTCTTCTTGGTCATCATTATGATCATCATCTCCGTGAATCGTGGCTGTTCCAGCTCTCTTGCTTTGCACTCAACCAGGATGGTAGTTTGGCTGTGAGCCCCACAGGCTTCTGGGAAGTGGCACTTAGTTCAAGTGGCAAAGCTTAGGGGGTTCTCTTCCCAAGATCGTGGCAGGAATGGTCTAATTAGACTGCAATTATTTTGGGATTTAGTAAATTGCATTATAAAATAATTCATAAAGGTCTGTGGATCTGCTGTGCACAGTGGTGGTAGGATGAATGCTTGGTTATCATGTGAATAATGAAATTTATTAAACTAAAAGATGAGGGAATTAACCTCTGCTCTGCTGAGTAAGATGTTACATGCTGTAATCTTCTAATTATTATAAGTGGTTTTCTTTCCTGGGTTCTTTATTTAATCTTCATCTCAGATCTTCACTAAAGAAAACGAAGAAGAAAGATATTATGGTTTGGGTCTAAAAAGTCCCCTCAAATCTCATGTATTTAGAAGTGAGACTTTCACATAGTAATTGGATCTTGGGGGCAATATACTCATCAATAGATTCATTCATTGATGGGTTCATAGATGACTGAGGTATTAGGAGGTAGGGTGTGGTTGGAAGAGGTGGATCACTGAGGGTGTGACCTCAAAGTACATACTCTTGTCCCCAGCCCCTCCTTTTTTCCCCTCTACTTCCTGGCTGCCATGGGGTGAGAAGTTGTCCTCTGTCACAATGCCACTTCTGCATTGGTGGCGACCATCCATAGGTTGAGTCCACTGAAACTGCAAACCAAATAGCCTCTCTTTTAAGTTGAGGATGTCAAGTATTCTTGGATGGGAAAATGAGTAATTCAGAAGAAAAGGAAAATCTAGAAAGAATCTAAACCTGGTAGATGTTTTAGAGGGAGACCATGGTTTATAGCAATGACTTACAATCAGATCTATGGGTTTAGTGGCAAACTAAAGTGGAATGTCATTCAATGTCATATAAATATCTGAGTAATAATTCTAACTTTACTAACAAGTTACTATATGAGATAAGCAGAGCAAATAATCACTCTGTTCAGTTAAATAGAAATGAAAAGCCATTTCTACCATTGCCTCTACCGTAACAGTCATTACCATCACTACTATCACCACATCCTCTCTCACTATCAGCAACATCACCATCACTGATCACCATCACGATCATCACTACTATGCCCATTCTGACCATCAGCGCCACTACCAACAACAACACCGCTACCGCAACCACCACCACCACCTCCTCTCCTTGTCCTATTCCTCCTCATCATTTTCACAAGTAGAAGATGAAAAATTACCATGCACCATAACTGTGAAGAAGGCTGTTGAGCTACTAATCTCTTTAGCTTTCTAAAACAGTCCTCCAAGACAGTTATTAGTAGTGCTATTGACCCTCAAGAATTCTGAAGCGTAAAGTTCAGAGTCATTCAACTCGGTAGGGTGGCCCTCGAATTGCTGAGCACCCCAAGTCTGAACTCATCTACCCCAGCTGGTTCTTTAAGACTGTGTTATCTTATCTGACTTGTTGTAAAAGATGAAAACTGAGGAAATAGCAGTTTGGAAAGGTTTGTAATGATGCCACATGAACACAAGATGAAATTCTAAATATTCAGAACTGTTCTATAAAGTGACTGATCCTTACCACCTAATCATACTTCTGCTGATTGCCAGAGCTACAGTTAGAAAAATAAGACTTCCCGTTAATACAGAGTACATATGAGTAGGTAATGAGCAAAATTACAATGCCAAAAAAATTGTTTCTCTATGCAAAATAGCATTTGAATTTTGGTTACACAAATATCTTTGTGAAAGACATCATATTTTACCCATTACTTCCACCTCTTTCTTCATTCTTTGGCATATACTGGAGACCTAATATTATTTTTGATAATCCATTTGAAGACTGTTCGTTGATTGAATAGAAGTGAGGGATTATGTTGATTATAGAATCTCATTGAAGGTCAGCTCTCTTCTTATCTGTCTCTAAAATTAGAGACCAACAGCTTCCAGCAATATTTCTCATGACTCACAAATTTACTGTCAGTGAGTATTTAAATCTCTTCGCTGCTTGCCATTTGCATTTATTCTGCTAATTTTGCATATATTTTGCTAGTTTAAAATGCAATTTATTTAATTCCTCCCTTCCTGATATATCTGTTGGACACTAGCTATGCATAAGGTGCTGTGGGAAGCTGAGGAAAGATGAAAACATTAATATTTGGCTTTTACCTTCAGAAACTTTACACTGTCATTGGCATTTGGGGGCCACAGCTTGCATCGTTGTCTTCATAGCTTGGCACTAGGAGTTGTTGTGGCCCAAGTTAGAAGCTACATTGAACATTTTGGAAGTGAAAAGTTCTCTTGAAAAGCCTCAAAATCCTTGTTTTAGAGATCAGGAAACCAAAGACTGGAGAGAAGAGATAGCTAGAGGCTGACCCAGGACAGTCATGGCTGTGGTAGGGTGTCTCTAGATCCTCAGGCCAGTGTATTGTTGCTAGATCCCTTGCCATTTTAGTATACTCAAGAAAATGAATAGCATTGTCTGTTTAGCTAGAATTCAGAAATCTTGGCAATGGGATCCCCAAAATATTTCATCCTCCTCGATCTGATGCCCTGATATTTTCCATCTTGTGGCAGAGTTATTTTCCTAAAAGGGAAGACGTACATCCTGTGAAAATGCGTCCCATGGTCCTTCATGGATGTCCCTGTCACTGACTTCCTTCCCACTGTGACTTGGACTTTGCTTTCCCCTGTGAGGGTGAGTAGTCAAAGTTTCCCCTTCAGGCTGCTGGCCCATTAAATCAAGGTATTTTCACTTCACCCTTAAGTAACCACTCCTCCTTCACTGGCCTCCTTTGCCTTGCTTGGTCCTCTTTCCCTCTCCATCCTTTCTTGTATCAACGTCACCTCCAGACTCTGCTGGAAGGCACGTGGGTCCAGTGAGCACTGTATTGGGTCACCTCCTTAGCTTTTTTCTTGCCTCTTGGTGCTCTATTAATACTAAATATGCTGCTTTGTAGTTATGTTATTTCACACCTCAGTGCCTTTGGGTGTACTGTCTAGGATGTTCCTCTTCTGTCTACACTTTATTTACCCTTTAGAGCCTGCTGAGGTAGGAAGCCCTGCCCCATGCCCTCTGTAAGCTGACTTTGCTTTTCCTGGGCCGGATCAGACATCTCTTAGCTGTTCCCATGGACTCCTGGTTGACTTGCCTATCAACTTCACCTCCCTCCCACCACAACACCAGATAGAGCTTCTTTAACTTCTTTCTTTTGTTTTCATTCTTCCTTCTTTCCTTTCTTCTTCTCTTCTCTTCTCTTCTCTTCTCTTCTCTTCTCTTCTCTTCTCTTCTTCTTTCTCTTCTCTTTCTCTTCTTCTTCTTCTTCTCTTCTCTTCTCTTCTCTTTCTCTTCTTCTTCTCTTCTCTTCTCTTCTCTTCTCTCTTTCTCTTCTCTTCTTTCTCTCCTCTCCTCTCCTTCTCTTCTCTTCTCTTCTCTTCTCTTCTTCTCTTCTCTTCTTTCTCTTCTCTTCCTCTCCTCTCCTCTTCTCTCTTCTCTTCTCCTCTTCCCTTCTTCTTCCTCTCTCTTTTTCTTTCTTCTTTCCTTTCTTCTTCTCTTTTTGTTCCTCCTCCTCCTCTTCCTCCTCCTCTTCCTCCTCCTCTTCCTCCTTCTTCTTCTTCTTCTTCTTCTTCTTCTTCTTCTTCTTCTTCTTCTTCTTCTTCTTCTTCTTCTTCTTCTTCCTCTTCTTCTTCTTCTTCTTCTTCCTCTTCTTTCTTCTTCTTCTTCTTTCTTATTCTCTCTCTTTTTTCTTTCTTCTTTCCTTCACCTTCAGCCTTCATGCAGAATTATATCTCCAGGTTTTTCATTTTTGAGACAGGTTCTTGCTAAGTTGCTATATTGCCCAGGCTGGGCTCAAACTTATGATCCTTCTGCTTCAGCCTCTTAAAGTGCTCAGATTACAGGGGTATGTGACACCACACCCTAACTCTTTTCTGTGTCCTAGAATCTCACACTGATGTGGTATGTTTGCTTTCTCTTTGGGTGGAATAGTTTATGGATCCACATATGCAGAAGCTGAATGATGCAGACAGGATAGAGATAAATGGGTGCCTCTGAAGTACATAAATTTTTCCAACTGGTAACACAAATATGGTTATGTTCTGGACAAAGTGATCAAATGAAACAGGCTCCCAGGTGCTTCTCTGGAAAGTTATTTTCTAGCTCATGATGCGATCCCTGACCTGCCTTACGCTACATAACTACAAGTGGTAGTTATGCTTGTCAAGGGAATGCAGATCCAGTATTTAATGTCAGGTTATATAGCATGCACGGGTTGTACTTTGGTGATAGAACTTCACAGGCTTTGTAAGCTTTGTGACCTCTCTCTCTCATTTCTCTCTCATCTCTGTCTTTGTCTTTGTCTTTGTCTTTGTCTTTGTCTTTGTCTTTGTCTCTGTCTCTGTCTCTCTGTCTCTCTCTCTCTCTCTTTCTTTCACACACACACACACACACACACACACACACACACACTCGGCATCCTACCCGCTGAAATGGAAACACAGAAACAGCAATCTAATGCAGCCATTGTTGTACACTGTGCTGGCCAAGGCTGCGACGTTGCCTCCCCTGCCCGCCCGACTGACTTCTGTGTGGTGAACAGGTACCTTGGCTCACGGCTACTGTTTAATGAATGCGAGTCAGCCTTTGTGCAGGAGGGCTGAATCTTCTCCAGGAGAAGAGTAAAAGCTTGCCAAGTGTCAACAAACAGTTCTATATGCATCCCAATTAGGCTGATTTTGGGAAGGCGAGTGAAGCCCACCACAGCTCTGGTTTCTAGGCAACTGCTGTTAGAAGTTTTGCACTCCAGGGAAACCAAGCATCTCCAAGTGGGCCTTGTTAAGGAGCCTAATGTACCTCTTCCTGCTCCCTGTCCCTCCCCAACTTATTCTTGTGAACCTAGTAATGTTGAGAAGCAAATGATGCTTGTTAGGGGAGGGTGCTGAAGAAGCTAAATATCCCTAAGGACAAAAGCCCTGGGGAAGGCCAAGCTTGGAAACTCACTTTAGGAGAATGTGTTCATGTGTCTCACGGGGACCTGCTTATTCCTCATTTAATTGCTCATTTAATTGCTGTGATGGTATTTGCATTTCCGAGAGGGGAGGCTGAGGCTCACAGAACTAAAGTCATTTGCCTAATGTCACAAAACAGGAAGGTGACAAATGCCAGGGCCTTGAAGCCTTTTCTTTCCCCCTAATTGTGTATATTTAAGACATACAATTTGATGATCTGATATATGTATACATGGTGAAATAACCACCACAATGAACATAATTTATGTATTTATCATACACTGCCCCTTTTCTTTTTGGAGACAGGGTCATGCTTTATAGCCCAGGCTGGTTTCAAACTTGCTATGTAGCTCAGGTTGGCCTTGAACTCGTGATCTTTCTGGTTTAGCACCCTGAGTTCTGGGATTACAGACAAGTTCCAGTGCATCCAGAATCGTGTACTTCCCTTTTTATTTTGGTGGAGAAAATAACTAGGGTCTACCCACTCAACAGATTCCAAAAATACAAGACTCATAGTCATCATACCATCAATCAGGTCTCTGGGCCATATTTGCCTTCAAGGCTGAACCTCTGCACCCCTTGACTAGCATCTCTCCTTCTACCTTCATTCCAGTCCTGGCACACCTGCCACCATATCCCTGTATTAAGGCTTTGATATAGAATGGCTTCCAAAGCCTCATATGCTCTAAAAAAAGCCTCTCTTTTTGATAATGTGTTTTTAAATGTCCACCCTGGCATATCTACTAGGAGTAATCCTTCCCATTCATTTAGTCATTCAGCACAATAGGAATGATGGGTTTTTCAGGGTGGAGTCTGCATTCTTGTACGTACATATGTGTGTGTGTCTTGCACTAGTGACTTGGTTACAGGGCATTACAGCTGACTTGCTGTTAAGAGGTGGGGCTTGTTAGAAGAGGTGCATCACCGTAGACATGACTGGGAAAAGTGTATATCCCTTCCCAGCTCTTTCCTTTACTGTCTGCATCCTGCCTGTTCTGACATGAGTACTTATCTCTGCAGTGCCCCTCTGCCATGCTGCTCCTGCCTTGGAGAGAACTGACCACGGACTGTAAATGTGAGCCAAAACAATCTTTTCTTGTGTAAAACTGTGGGAGTTGGGTATTGTGTCTCCGTGATGAGGAACGTGACTAAGACACTCTGCTTCTGGAAGTTCAACTATTTTAGATTCAGAAGTCCCTTTTTTTCCACTGCTGCCACCTGTCAGCATCCAGGCAGTGCCCTGCTATGAGAAGACACAGTGTGACATTGTGCACAGAGGCAGACCAGCATTTAGTTTTCAGTTCTGAGACAAACTAGTGCAAAACACACACATATGTACACATGTGAATGCAGACCCACTCTGAAATACCTATCATTCCTATTATGCTTTATGACTAAATGGGTGGGAGGGATTGCTCCCGGTAGATCTGCCAAAGTGGACACTAAAAAACACATTAGCAGGAAGGGACGCTTTTTCTAGAGCACACAGAAAATTTCTGAAGCACTTCTGGGTTATAATTGCAGGACAGACAACAGAGAGTGGAATAAGACACAAGCACGCCAGCCTATGATTATTGGACCTGTGTTCTTCTGTTTGATTGATGGATGCACAGAATGCCTTAGGAACCCTCAGTGACTTTTCTGCAAGTTCTAACATGAGGGAATAAGGAAGGGAGAGATGTAGTGGCAGCGTTCTTTCTGAATTCACAGCTTACCTTGCCCATCACTGTGAAAGGCTGCTGCCATGCTCCTGGACACAGGGTGGCTACCTGCCACTCTTTGTCCCCCTGTGCTCCATTCACAGGGATCCTGAGGGCCATGGTTAGTTCTGTCCTCTTCACTCCAGGGCTGCTGAGTGGTGTTGGCCACAAGCTATTCCCTTAACTGTTGGATGCCCAGGATTAAACTACTATTTGTCATCTTCCTATTGCATTTGAGATGGCCCTCCATCAGTTTCTTCTAAAGTGCCTGGAACTTATTAAGGTCGACATCCAGTTTTCTTTTTCTTTTTTTTAAATGTTTAAAAAAAATTTATTTAAAGAGAAAAAAAGCAATACAGAAAAAAGGGTAGAAACAATACACAACCTCAAAAAAAACCCATAAATCACTAGTTGACAAACCACATACTGTCCTCCCAGAAATAGCTGTTCATGTTACAAAATTAAGGCATACAAAGTGAACACACTGTGAGGCTGCAAACAGTTACAAAAAAACAGGATGGAATAAAGCCAATTGAGACGGTATAGTGAAATTGGCACAGAACATCACAGCAGGTCACCAGGACAACAGTAACAGGCAACATTGTATATCTCATTGTCTTCACAATAGCTGTTCTTCTACTAGGTACAGCAAAATCAAAGAAATACACAACATTATAGAACACATCAACACAGAGTATTGAATAGAACAACACCGTTAATCAGGACAAAGCAAAATGGCGATAAAAATATCTGCCTTCAGAGATAGTAGAAGGAAACTCCCCCGACTTGTTGTACCAAATATGGTCACCTCCTAAGAGATACCCAGACCCCTGGATCCCAATTGTTAAGGGGTGTGTGTGTGTGTGTGTGTGTGTGTGGTATGTTTGATTCTACCCTGGTAAGCAGCAGGCTGCTTACTGGTTAGCTCGGTGCCCTAAGTTCCAACATGGCTCGGATCTCAGGAAATGCTCTTGCTTCTTGTTTCCCCGCCCTGGGGTGGCCGCGTCTTGCCAGACCACAGTCACTTACCAGGGCGGAAGGCTGCTTACTGGTTGGCTCCTACATCCAGTTTTCCAGGACCTTTCCTGACTGTGACCCTGTGCAAAATCACTTTCTCTGCCTAGCATATCTCCCTCCAATCTTCACACTCCTGTAAGCTGAACATTTCCTATTTTTTTCCCAGTTCAAAAACTTTCAGAGTACAAGCTCAAAAAATTTACAGGGAGCATGCAGGTAGAAATGTGCTCAAACCTGCACAGGTACACATACCTTCTAAAGCTGTGTCTAATGAAATACCTAGACACTCTTACCCATA
>PVJX010033654.1:0-19495 GCA_004027295.1 Dolichotis patagonum | reverse complement strand
TGGGTTGTGAGCCTGGGTGTCCCCAAGTCGGTGACGGTGATGGTGATGTTGTACTCGGCTGTGGTCTCTCTGTCCAAAGCTGTGTTTGTCACAAGTGTGTAGAAATTCTCTACGGATGGTTTCAGGAGGAATGGAAGATCTTCTTGGATGGAGCAAACTGTCTTTCCGTTATCTCCTGAGTCAGGGTCTGAAATACTAAATACAGCAATTACGGCCTCCTGCAAATTTTCTGGTATCTGACTGGTAAGTGTGGACATGGTTAGGTCCGGAGGATTGTCATTCAAATCCATCACTTGAATAAACACTACAGAATTTCCAGACAGGCCCCCACCGTCTATAGCCTGAATATGTACTGTGTAAGTCTGAATTGTTTCATAATCCAGTTTGTGTTTCAAAAAGAGTTCTCCTGATTTTGCATTTATTTGAAAAGTTTTGCGAATTTCTTCAGAGGCTTGGGAAAATACATATGATATTTGCCCATAGGTTCCAATGTCTAAATCCCTAGCAGAGACGCTAGCAACCTGGAATCCTAAAGGGCTGTTCTCTGGAACCTGCACCTCATAGAGTAGTTCTGTGAACTCAGGCGCGTTGTCATTGATGTCCAATATTTCAATGAGGACCAGGGCAGTGCCAGATCTGGGTGGGGTCCCGCCATCTAGGGCTGTGAGGGTTAACCTGATCTCAGACTGTTCTTCGCGATCCAGTGCTTTGTCTAGCACCAGCTGTGGTACTATGCCTTCTGAACTGTCTTGTAATTTAAGATGAAAGTAGAAATTGGGGCTGATTGTGTAATTTTGTAGACTATTGCTTCCTACATCTAAGTCCTGAGCACGTTCTATTAGGAAAGTGGTTCCAGGAGTGATACTTTCTGAAATTTTTAAAATTATTTCTTTGTCTAGGAACACTGGAGAATGATCATTTATATCCCTAATCTGTAGCTCGGCCTGAAAAAACTGCAAGGGATTTTCCAGTAACACCTGGAAAGGCAACACACAGGGTTCAGTGGGGCCGCAGAGCCCCTCCCGATCCAGTTTCTCATTTAATAATAAATCCCCGGTCCGTCTATCTAACTGTAAATTCATTTTTTTCCCCTTGGAAACGACTCGGGGCCTCCGCACCGCTAGTTCTTCTGCCTCCAGACCCAGGTCTTTTAACAAATTGTATACAAAGGAACCACTTTCAGATTCCTCAGCCACAGAATAGCGCCTAGGCTCAGAAGCAGCCAGTGAGACTCCCAGAAAAACAAAGAATATTAGGACTTGCCTTTGTCTCTGAATGCATTCCTTTTCCTCTCTGGCCTCCATCGCCTTCTGACTTCTCAGCTCACGTTATCACTGACTCTGTCTCCAAATATCTCGCAGCAATAGTTGGATAATTGGAAAATCCTAGTCCTCGATATTCTGGAACAACCGCCGTAGAAAGGCTCTTCTTCCAGCTTTGCTTCTTTATTAACTGAGTATCTGTGTGAAATAGCTGGGTGGTCGCTTCTTAGTTCTACTTCTAAGGCTGCAGCGCCACCCCGCGTCCTTTCAGAGCATTTGTTTTCTTTAAAACGAAAATCCCAATGCTTTCTTCGACATTAGGCTGTTTAAGTGGAATATTTTCAGTTATGGTTTTCTCATGTATTAAGGCTTGTCTTCATTTCAGAAGGCTTTCACTTCATCTGCTCTGATATGAGAAGCATACATAAATCACTAGTTTTCTCATAGATCCAAGAGGCTCTGAGGGAAAAATCAAACTTAGAAACTTAAGAGTGACCTCAGACCTATAATTCAGTGGAAAGAAGACTTTGGCTAGAAAGTTGCAGGGTTTTTATTCAGATATTGGACATACGCATATATGGGTGGTGGTTAGGTTACCATTATTACATTGATATCCAACCAAAAAGCATAGAGACCCATGAAAAACCCAGAATTCAATAAGAGCGTTCTGTTGGACACTGACACATTATTACTTATGGTTCTTTCTCACATTGCTCTTACTTCACATTTCCCTAAGTTTTGATGGGATTTAGCCTCGTGAACAATCTCCAGGAACAGCCATATAAATTCTTTTTGTGAATATGTCAAAATTTTTATTTTCCTTTTTAATAGATCTAATATTTTGTATAAACTCCATTCAGTTGTCATATCTGCCGTGTTCAATAATTTAATAGTATCAATTATGCAATAAATGCTAAAATTTCCTCAATTATTTTTCAAGTGTCTTTAAGGAGATGATTTGCTAAATTCTAAACTATGTATGTTGCATTTTATTGTCAAGTTTTTTTAAATTACTGTCCCTTAAGTCTTACAGCTGGGTAATACATTATTAGTTTCCTCACTAGCTTTGCTTTAAATAACACCTTTGCTACATGGGTTATAATGACAAAAACTGCCTGTGTTAATTTTTAAGGCCTTGAAAACTCTTTTGCTGAAAACACTTGACTCTTCCTTTGGGCCTGTAGATGTCTGATGGTGACTGGATGAGGATGAAAATTCTCAACATCTTTGTCTTCACATTGTGTATCTTCTTTTTTAAGAATTAATTTTATTGGTACAGTTTAGATATACATAATGATTACATCCCTCATAGGGAATGTGTACCTGTACATGATCTGTTAGTTCTTTTTTTTCCATTCCCCTCCCCTCCATTCAACTCCTCTTCCCCTCCTTATTAATAAAGTTTTGTTTCCATTTTATCCTTTTCTTTCCCCTTTGCTCCTTTCCTTTCCTTCCACCCCCAGCCCAGTTCCCCTTTCCTTTTGAACAATTTCTTCCTATTTCCTGCAGTGGAAAAGATGATATGTGAACATAGCTCCCTCTGCCTTCTTTGCCCACTGACTGAATGAAGCCTCTCTTTCTCCCTAACATTTGTCTCTTGGAAATTGGTTTTTTGTGGGATGACCTTCTGGACCTGGGTATAGCTACACTATCATATGAAAACCTATGAAACCTATGATAATTAATAATAATAGTACTTCAATAGTATTTTTAAGCAATATCTATTAAATCTCACTGATTATCTTTCCATCATCCTCCTCCAGTTTTCTTCAGCTGTGATAAGGGGCCACATGTGCTGTTTAATTCCCTTTACAAGTACAATTTTCTTAGCTACTTGTTCCAAGGATTGTGTCAGAAACTGCTTAACCAAGTTATATGACTATACTGGGTACTATGTCTGTTGACTCTAGAGTAGTCTCCCACCCCTCTTATGACATTTAATTTTTCGAAGTGTCCAGAAAGTGTTCGAAGTGTCCAGAAGTTGTCTTATGCTAGTTCCTGTATACCAGATTTGTTTCATTTTTTCCTCGTGGTGTCATTTAACTCATTTTTGATCCCTTCTATTTCCAGAAGACTGGAATGAGTGATTTATTAAGTGTAATAATAGACACCATATATGTTATTTTTGAAGTGTCTTTAAGGTGATAATTTTCCTTTCTGATAGATCTAATATTTTGTATAAACTCAATCCAGTTGTCACATCTACATTTTTATTTTACCATTTAAGCTGGTGGAATAATTATATCATTTAATTATACCATTTAAATTAAACCATCATTTAATTTCTGTAATTGTACAAAAAAGAATTGTACAACCACAGGGTTCCTTTCTTAACATTTAGAAAGATCCCTGATTCTATCCTGTTAATATCATTTTTGCTTCTCATGATTACTATTTCTTAAAAATATTATAATTCAAAATATCTTTATTTTCATTGAATGCTAAATAGAATTAATCTAAGTCAGTAAAACGCAACACCCAAAGGTTGAAAAGCAATTATTTATACATGTTGCATGATTTTAATATATAACGAAGATCATTCACATCATAAAGGTAGATGATGACCAGTAGGCCACTTAAATTTTTGATTTACCCAAGCATGCTATTTATTTTTATATTTTTCTACCTATTTTCTCTTCCAATAGTGTTAGTGTTTCTGTTTAGATATTTGGTCCATTTTGACTTTAGTTTAATGCATGGTGATAGACATGGGTCTAGTTTTAGTCTTCGGTGTACAAAAAGTCAATTCTTTCCAGCACCATTTATTAAAGAGGCTATCTTTCTACCAGTGATCATGTTTGGCACTTTTGTCAAAAATAAGGTGGCTGAGTGTGTTTGGAGTTGTATCTGCATTTTCCAATCTGTTCCACTAATCCTCAGCTCTGGTTGGTTTGTTTGTCTGTTGCTAGTATCATGCTGATTTTATCACAGTAGCTTTGTGGTATAATTTCAAGCCAGGAATTGTGATGCCCTGAGTTGCCTTTGTTGCCCAGAATTTTAGCCAATTGTCCCCCAGACAAAGGATTTATATCTGGAACATATAAAGAACTGAAAAAAATCAGATTCCCCCAAATTCAAGGACTCAATCCAAAAATAGGCATGTGAGATTGGTACTTCTCTGATGAAGAAATACAAGTATTTATCTGAAGGGCAGATAAATATATGAAAAAATGTTTAACATCATTGGTCATTTAAGAAATGCAAATTAAAACAACACTGAGATTTCACTTCACTCTAGAAAGAATGGCTATCATCAAGAAATCAATCCATAACAAATGCTGGATGGACTATAGGAAAAAATGAACTCTTGTCTTCTGTTGGTGGCAGTGCTGACTGGTAAAACCACTATGGAAATCAGTATAGAGATTCCTCAAAAAGTTAGGAGTAGAGGTCTCATTTGACCCAGTCAGTCCACCTTTGTGTATCTTTCTGGAAGAATTAAAAACATCATACCACAGCAATATATGCGCACCTATGTTTATAGCAACACAATTTGAAATGAATTATACATAGTACTGTACATTATATTTAATTTCTTATGTTTGGCTTTGTTTTTCATATTGTCCCCAAACAGTGATATTATTCTAGGAGTCACTTTCATAAATTCAAGATTATTTTCAGTAAAAGTTTAAAATATTAAAATATCATGTAAATAATTTTTATATAGGACAAAATTTTCTCAAATCAAAGACAATGAAAGTTGATCACTATAGTCATACTTCAAAATGATCAGCAGTTCAAAAACTAAAGACGAACACATTAAAGACACATTAGCCATGCATCTCTTTTATATTTTATTTATTTATTTATTTATTGTTTTTTTGAGACCGGGTTTCACTATGCAGTTCAGGCTGGCCTTGAACTCACTTTGTAGCCCAGGCTGGCTTCTAACTCAGAGCAATCTCCTGATTCAGCCTCCCAGGTATGGGGATTACAGGCATGCACTACCACATTCCAGACTTCTTTCTTTTTAAACTAAAGTGTGATTTGATATGTATAAATGTATACATAGTGTGTTAGCTAGCTTTCCATCACTGGGACAATATATATATGATATGCAGTTTAAAGGAGGAAAAGTTTATTTGGCTTTGGATCGCAGAGGCTTCAATCTGCAAATGCTGGCTGTCTTCTTCCTCCCACTTTTGTTTTCTCTGCTCCTTTACTCACATTCAGGGCAGGATCCCTCTCTCCAGTTTGCTTACACACATGGAAATCATCTCTTGAAAAAGCCTCATAGACACAAAAACATGCTTTAACAATCTCCTAGGTATTTCTCAATACCATCAAGTTGACGAGCAAGACCCACAGCCACAAGGGGATATAGCTCATTAGCACAGTGCCTGCCTGGCAAGCACAGAGTCCTGAGTTTGATTGTAGGTACAAAAAAAAAGACTACCACCACACAGTATATATGACCTTTCTGAAGAATTTCAGGCATCTCTCTTGTGGTTAAAATAGGCCAAAATGTTTATCATTTTATGTAATCAAATAGATGATAGTATTTTTTACAAACTTCACAATAGAAATGTTATTTTAGAAAATTACTGTGTTTATTAACTACTAAATACATCATAGAAAGTTAATATATAGTGAGTAATTCCAAAGATGTGGGGAAAGAGAAGTATATGTAGGGAGAGAAAAACAAACATTAAGTGCAAACATAAATAACCAATTTAGATGTGCTAACGAAATATTATTTGAAAATGTGAAAGTAATATCTATCATCCCATTGAGACACTATATCATGAAATGGGCATGCACAAAAGATAACAAAAGAATGCTGTGACCACAGTAGTTAAAAAAAATAAAAGCAAATGCTAACAGCCAGGAATTTCGCTCAGTGACATTAGCGCCTGCCTTGCAAGTGCACGGTCCTGAGTTCGAACTCTGGTACCAAAAAAAAAAAAAAAAGCAAATGCTAAGTGATAAGTGTGAAACTTTCTCTGAAATCTGTCAAGATGTGACCAGTAGAACTAAATGAAACAACTGACTACCAGCAGATGTAGTCTCAGCATGGAGGACATAGGTGGCATCTCAGTATCCTTGGCCATAACCTTCCATCTATGATTGTTTATATTACAGAATTATTATCTCTCAGAAACTTGGTGGTTCTAACACTTTCTTGTTATGAGCTTGCATGTTGTAAAAAGGCTGAGACTCAAGTCCTATAATAAACAACTGATAGAATATTAAGGTCTTCCAGACCTTGTGTCCTTCCACACCCACCACCTTGAACATCAAATATCCCTTTCTGCTTCAAACACAACATCAAAGATGAATTGTCATTACTCTCAAACCATCATCCTTGCCAACACCATCTGCTTAGTTCCATGAAGATATTTCTCTCATACAGATCTTGACACTCAGGAATTTTACCATTAAAGGATGTGAGGGCAAACAGGTTCTTTGTGTTTATTGTGATGGAACACTACAAATACTGGGGCAGCACCACTGAGTACATTACTCAGGCATTTTTCAATGTCTTTCAATAATGGTATGCTAAGCGCTGTGGTTATGCTTGATAAGCAAAAGGCACTTTGGTGAAAATGAAGTCATGGTTATATCATCTTTCCTTCTCATCTTGGGGAAACTCCAGTTTTCAGCAGTGATAACGGATTTATATTTGCCCTATTATCGTTTTTCTCTTTTGATGGATGAAGGGAAGGTACGAAGTGTTATGGAAACAAAATATCTATTTTTCTGTGTTCTAGATCTGAAACAGCAACTATGGTCTCAAATGGATTCCTCGGGATACAGCTGATGATTGTAAGGAGTGTATTATCTGTAACTTGAAGATGGTACAGTTTTTAGGAATGGCACATTTCTTTGATCTCAGAATTTACATCTTATGTTAGTATTGCCTTTGAATCTATGAAATTTAAATAGTGGATTTATTTTTATTTTTGGGATCCAAGGAAAACCTTAATATTTCTCTATTCTGTGTTACATCCAACCATTTGACAGAAAAGGTGAAAAAACTTGAGGGAATTAGTACTTTATAGTACAACAGAGCAGAATCACGGACAAGCCACACTTTGGTGAAGATCGTACAGAGCTGGGTATGTGTCAGGATCTGCTATTCAATATTGCTGTGATTAAATTAACCTAAAATATTTCTTTGCTTTGAGAAGTCTGTCAACTCCACTTCAGGATATTTTCTGCTACCACTGTTCTTATCATGTGAAAGAGTAGACATGGGAATTGGAGTTTAAGACATACTCAAGCACTGTTCTGTCTGTACCTAAGTCCTACCATCTATCTAAATTTTGGCCTCTTTTCTAATTTCTTAGGAATTCTCTACTAGATTTTATAGCATTCTCAGGTCCAGGAAAACATGGGTAAGGTGTATCTATGTTTGTGACCCTCCATTCAACTTAGAAAAATGCAGGACATTTGGTTTAGAAGCTGAAAATCAGCATTGATATCTCACTGGGTCTGCATGCTAGATCCAATGTATTTTGTATCAAATTCTGAGCATGCTCATTTAAAAATGCTATCACAATATTAATACTTTTAGAAATGTTAGTGCCTCTAGAAACATTAATACCTTTGCACTCTACCAACTCCTTACCTTGTCCATCCTCAGACTTAACAAGTCTATTAAGTGAGCAATGAAGGAGTCATCCTCCAGTGTCTCTGGAACAGAATTCTGCAGTTTTGTATCCTGAATAGGCCATGATAACTAAAATAGAATCACATTTAAATAGTGGATGTAGTTTTATTTTTGGGATCCAAGGAAAACCTTAATATTTCTCTATTCTGTGTTACATCCAACCATTTGACAGAAAAGGTTATCTTAGATTGAGCATTAAGTATCTCACTATTCCTTCTAACCCCTTCCAACCAACATGGCCCTGAAAAGGTTTGCTCACACTAATCTTTCTGTTATTTATGTCATTAGATTCTCAAGTTTCCTGTACAATCTCACAAATAGCACAGTGTATATGGGACCCATATCTCATTGTATTTTCATTCTGGTTTAACCACCATCTGAGCCTGCAATGCCATCATGTGAACCCCTTTGGTGTTCCACAGTTTCCAGAAAAATATATTTTCAGAAAGGCAAATGCAGAAACCAAATATTTCATATTATGTATTTATTAGCCAGTAGATTGAATAATGTATATTTTTATTTTCTCAGAAACTAGTATAAATAAACATTGACAAGTGAGTTCAATTTAAAGCATATTATTTTGAATCTTGTTGATTTTTCTAAACCATATTACAGAATATTAAATATTGACACAAAGAAAAAATAGGTAACTTTTTGGGTTCATTTTTTATGACATTTCTTTTTAATGTGTTTAATGTGTTTGAGGTGCTGGGGTACTAATTAGTAAGGAATTGATTTTTTTATGTTAATGAATAAGGATGCAGTAGAAATTAATACAAATTTACCTTGTGCCTAATTAAGCTACATAGCAGTTCATTGGATATATGACATACATGTTGAAAAACATGTTCCTACAGTGATTTTTCCCTGTAGTTTTATATCTGCATTTGGTTTTGTGTTATCAATGTCATCAAAGGCATCAAATGATTCTATTTCAAATAAAAGTAAAAATTACATAGTATCAGTCAAGTAAATAGACACTTGATTTAAGGAGATGGAGCCCAATACTGCTGAAAAGTACATTATTATTTATCATCTGCTTCACTTATGACATAACAAGAAAAGCAAAAGATGACTTTATGCTTCTCAGAGAAGTTATACAGGCTATATAATTTTAGGAACAGAATTCCTTGTCAAGCTTCAGGATATCCCTTAGGATACTCCACTTGATGTTTTAGGATTCCCCACCTTAAGTTAAGTTAAATCAGTGGAGAGATTAGATGAAAGCTTTTCTCTGCTTGACAATAAAGAGGAAATAGGCTACTAGCTTTTAAACAGATCTCTGAGACTGATAAAAAGATAAGACAGCTAAGCTATCAATAACTATTGTTACGGTAAATTTTACCTCTATCCTTTACCCAGAATCCAAAAGGAAAAATGCCATGGTAGCTGTCTTTATTGTGTTCTTTTGAGCCTCTTTTTGCACTAGGATTAATTCCAGCATCTTCAAACCCAAGATCCAGCTGTATTTTTTGGTTTTGTTTTTAAAATGGAATCTTGGTAAATTTCTCAGGGTGGGCCTGTGTGATCCTCTTGCCTCAGCCTCCCAGAGTGCTGAGATTACATGTGTGTACCACCATGCCCAGCTAGTATTGAGCTCTAATGTTCTAAAAAAGTTCTAAAAACCTAATATTACTGAATATAAAATGACATCTCATGTAGTTCCCTTTTCCCTGTCTTGCATTGGGTTGGCAGATTATTAATATTTTTAACACCAAATAATTTTAAATTACTCATTCTCATGATGTCAGCTATAGAATTTCCTTTGCGAGTAATTTTAATTGGATTTCTTCCATGTCAGTCAGTCCAGTTATTTGGCCATGAATGCACTGAATTATTATTTGACAGATACACAGATTATATTCAAGCACTGTGAATAACTTTAGGTATTAAAAACAAATAAAACCTGGTTCCTACATCCAGGTAATGAGAACCTTGAAGGATGATATAGGTAATTATGGTAGCAGGTACTGTAATTTGCCTCTGCAATATGACATAGTGCAAAGAGATTTAAGAACAGAAAAAAAGCATTAGGAAAGTCAATTTGCACTGATTATTTATTTATTTATTTATTTGAGAATGGAAGCCTTGCTTTATTTTCCAGACTGGTCTTGAACTGCTGCCTCTGCTTCCTGATTAGATTGGACCACAGGTGTATGCCACCATACCTGGATTGAAAATAGTTTTCTATTTTCTATACAGAACAAAGCCCTAGATAAAGTGATGAGGGATGACAACTAGAAGGATAGAGAGGTGTCATTTTTCTAATTTAAGTTTGACTAACATTTCTAATACTTGACATAAGGGAGTCTTCTGCAGCTTGACTATACGCACAAGTGAATGCATACACTTAAATGACTCCTACACTACACTTACCATCTTCCCCCCTTAACTCAATAGAAGGTGCAGCAATCCCTATTTATGTTGAAATGCAAGTTATTTAAAACCTTACATTAACCTTGTTGCATAGGACTTCTTGTGTAGGACTTATTTTCATTCCTTCATATCCATCTTTTTTTTGCAACAAAGAGTTTTCCTATTTTTCATCTTGAAAATCTTTCAAGGACTCCGTACTTTCTTTCAGTTACCACCCTATTTCTATGAATTTCCTGTGTATTCAGATTTTTAAAAAATATTTTATACATTTACTAATAATACTTATTCAATTCCTTATTCTCACCTTATCAATCTTACAATTACTCTAAAAGTGTTTTGTCAATGTCCTTTTGTCAGTGTGTCATCCTTGTTAACAAATCCAGTGGGTTTTTAAAATTTTTCTTTGGTACAGGGATCAAACTCATGACCTTGCACTTGCCAGACAGGTGCTACTGAGCTACTGAGCTATGTCCCAGGCCCATGTCCTTCTTGAAAAACTGTTTTCTGATTTTTGTTACATACTTTTTTAATTTTTTGAGACAAGGTCTCACTGTATAGTTCAGATTCAACTTTGAACTCACTATGTAGCCCAGCTGGCTTCAAATTCATTCTGATTCTTCTGCCTCAGTGTCCAAAGTACTGGGATTACAGGCATGTGCCACCACACCAGGATAGCACCTTGCTTTTGTTTGCATTCTAAGTGTATGCATGTACATATATGCTTGATACATTGTCTTACCTAGAGTGTAGTAAGCCCACTGAGATTATGATGTTCCAAGCATTGTGGTTCACTAATAAATACTTATTGAATGAATAAATCTGATGTAAGATTCATGTTTATTTCCTCCAAGAAAATTATAAAGGTTCATACCCAGACATACAAGCACATTCTGAACAACACCCTATAATTTACCAAAAAATGACTTTTGAAATGAAAAGCAGATTGCCTTGAACAGAGCACAATAGTATGCTGTCCTGGATATCAGTGACACTTAATCTCTCCCCACCCTTCCTATTATGCTCCTGTACTTTTTCTATTTATTTTACAGAAATTTTACTTCATACATAAGTCATAGAAGAATTAGACTTCTGTTCCAAACTCTTCTCTTCCTTTTTTCTTTTTGTAGTGCTGGAAATCAAATTCAGGACCTTATACTTGCTAGGCAAATGTTCAACCACTAAGCCTGACACCTAGCCCCTCCCATTTTAATTCTCATCCACATACTACAAAGATTTAGATATCAATTAGGAAAAGAAAAATTAAATTTTTCTTTTCTTAAAAAAATTGCTTTTAGTTTTTGTTTTTGTGAGGTAGAGGCTCCCTATGTGGCACAGGGCAGCAATGAGCTCCTGGGCTTAAGCAATTCTCCTGCCTCAGCTTCCACAGCAGCTAGGACTACAGATATGTGCCAGCCAGTGCAACTGATAATAATTACTTATAGAAATCTAGAGCATAGAGATTTAATTCATAATGAATATCACTTTCCTATACCTGAATTATTATATGCAAACTCGTCCTCTGTTCTGTTTAGGTTTTGCAGGAACATGTATTTCTTGGTTTCCACCTTTCCTGTAGAAGTGTCAGAGTTTGTCAGCATTACCTTATTTAGCAAAATTGTATTGAGAACCTACTCTATACTAGAAACTAAGAGATCCTCTGGGGAATACAAATTGTAAGCAAAACCGAACTCTATCCCTAACCATAAGGAGTTTAGTCTGATGGAGAAGAAAGATTTTAATTCCACTAATGAATGGAAGATTGCAGTTTGGCTCATTACTACAAATAAGTGCTCTAGTAGTACTAACTGCAATTATAAAATGCATTTTTATATTATCTGAATAAAAGGTCAGGAAAAGAAGGAAAAATAACAGCAATTTATGTAAAGAGGTAATATGCACAACATAATATCTCTGAACAGAATATCTTCTTTTTATTTGGTTTTTCAAGATAGGGCCTTGCTATGTAGTTCTGGCCAGCCTTGAACTCAGTATGTAGCCCAGGCTGGCCTCAAATTTGTGGCGATCAACCTGTCTAAACCGCCCAAGAGCCTGTAATACAGGTGTGTGCCAGCCTACCCAGCTGATACAAATCTTAGTATATTCATTCTTCCCTCTTTTCGTGTTATCAGTCAGCACCAACTTTGTTCATAGCTTCTCAGATGAGGGAAAAAAATCGAACTAGTTCCTTGCAATGTGTATTTTCTACAGATAGTAAAAATGGGTGTTGTCTTTGGGATCCAAATACAGACCACTCCCCAAACTACTCTCTTTTATTAAGGTTACACACAAACATACTGCTAGCATGTGTTAATTCCACACAATAAACGCACTGCTAGCATGTGTTAATTCATAAAGGTATTCCTTTTTATTCCAAAGCTTGCAGCAACTAATGGCAAACGAGACAAATAGCTGCCGCTTTTCTCCGCACAGATACATACTTGTTGGAGCCAAGGCATAATTCAGAAGGTTGTAAATTCGCACTCCCTAAATCGAGAGACCAGCAGTCAGCAAACTGGTCCTAGAAACAGGAACTCCAGGATCCTCATCCTACAAATCTCACTTCCGCTTCCTTTTGGTAGGATTGATTTTACTGACGGTACCGGAAGAGCTCGCTACAACGACTTCCGGTTGGCGTTAAAGCTCGGGGTCGCAGCAGCTTGCTCTGCTAACTATGTGAATGAACCTACTTTTAGCTGTCCCCGCCCACTTTTTTTTTTAAATTGAACGTACTGCGCTGAAACCTACGGTACAAATTGCAGCCAAAGAAGATGTTTTTAAAATGCATTCGGCTTTCGATTTGGTTTCCAACTTCCGTGGAGGAAGGTGCTGGATTTTGTATAAGCAAACCCGAACTGAAACGGAAGGGAAAAGAAGGAAAGCATCATAGCTACGATTTATGTTGATATTTTTCTCCTTAGACTGAAAGGGAATAGGAGAAACGAACTTCTTTGCGATTTGTGACAAATTCCCCGGAATGGAATTGGTGCCACTATTCTCCAGTGGTCTCTCTGAATACTTTTCGCTTGCTGAAACCAAAACGCGTTTTGAGGGGCAAGGGGTGTTTCTTAACTCTTCTTTTTCTTTTTTTTTCCCAAATGCTTTTTTATTCTTTTTAAAAAAGAAAGGAAACGCCTCATAGATAGTATTAAAATGCAGGTGGCATAGAAATCGGTCGAAAGGCATACTTTTGAAAATTAAACCTTCTTGCTTTTATGTAAGATGTAAACTGAAGCACATTTCTGAGTGGAATTAAAATGCTTAAAAGAGGAAGTTATGAAACCAGTTAATTTACTTTTATATGTTATTCTGAATGGTAGATTTGCTACCATATATGGCACATGATTGGTTGTGCTATTTACACCTAAAAGTTAATTCTGGCTTTTAAATGGATATATATGTGTGGTCTTAATGAGATATGGAGCAGCAAAATAAGGTATAGATGTTAAGAATTTTTGTGTTAAGCTTTGCACAGGCAAGGTTCAGAGAAGAGTAGAGTAAATCTGGGTAGGTTATACAGGGCAGAAGCATTCAGGAAGAATTATCCAGACACTGGTTCAGATTTCTCACAAAAAGTTTTCTAAGGGTACTTACCAAACTGCTGAAACAGAAAATGATTTTACTGAATGTAGTCATTGATTAAAGGCAAACTTTTCTTTTCCCTTTCTTAAGCTGTTTTTTCTCTTTTGGATTCTATTTTCTTCTCCCAATTTTCTTGATATACTCTGAATGTAATTGCTTTCATTTTCAAGATAGAATAATTTCAGCGTAGAATATTGCCTGAGCACAGTGAAACTGCTTAATTGGAAATTCACCAGTGAGAGTAACTATATAGAAAGAGAAACTGAATTAATGTACTAAGGTTAAAAACAAACAATTTCTCCTAAACTATAAATCTACAGTATCACAATCAGAAAATCAAGGCCATTTTTTATACTCAAATACTTAAAACATGTGTACCATATTTGTTGATATAAGTGGTCTTCGATGAAGGGAGTCCTGATACATCCTTTGGCCTAAAATCCAAAACCTAAAATGCTCTAAAATCTGAAACTATTTTGAGAGCCACATGGCATTTCAGATTTTGAATTTTGGAAGTACAGATGCTCAATGGGTTAAGTCCACGCACATAGACCCAAATCTGAAAACCTGAAACACTTCTAGCCTCAGACATTTCAGATAAGAAATACTCAACCTTTATCTGTAATTGAATTACATAAATCAATGCAAGTGGAAATTCATTGAAGCTTATTTGGTGAATGCTAGGTACAAAGAGGTATTAAAATTTCTTTTAACACTGAGGTTAAAACATTCAATATTCTTAATAGGTGCAGTTCTTTAAGCATGTATAACCAACCCATCTTCTTTAAAAAATGATACCCAAAATAAATATTTAGATTCAAATAAAATAGCACTTTAAAAGCAAACACCTGTTAGGCTGGGAGTTTAGCTCAGGGACATAGGTGCCTGCCTGGCAAACTCAAAGTCGTGAGTTCAATCCCTGGTACCCCCCAAAAAAGCAAACACCAGCTTAAAATATAGGCTCATCCTTTAGTCCAAAGTTGTCTGTCTGTATCTTTATTGCTTCTTTCTTTCTTTCTTTCTTTCTTTCTTTCTTTCTTTCTTTCTTTCTTTCTTTCTTTCCTCTTGCTAATACATGAAGGACTATTGGGAAGCTCCACTTTTGTCTTCTGATTAAACAGAACCAGAGTTCAAATTTGGCCAAGTAGTAAAAATTTCAGATTCTCCTGATACTAGCTCAATGCTTGAGGTGTATTGGTTACTTAAATGTAAATAAATTGAAAAGCATCCAGGTATATATGGATAAAACTGAGCTTTAATGAAACAGCTCGGTTTTCTGCTCAGCATAACTTTTTATTCTGTCTAATTCTTCAACTATTCACTCAGTTTCCGTTGCTATTTTCCCTTGTGTGAAGGCACTCACACTGAGTATGAAACATAGGAGCAGTATTCTCAGGTCACCTTGTCAATCAGAAGTTACAATTGACAAATTTTCAACTTAAAATTTTCCACACTCATTTATAATGTGAGAAGAATACAGATTTTATTTGGGGGCAAAATAGAAACTTTTAGATTTTCAGTGTTTACAAGTTATAATCCAAACAGATTTGTCATGATGTGTCTTTTGATTATTCTAAGCTTTCCATTACCTCTTAGTTGTCCCAAAATTTTTAATGAGAATTCCATTAGAGTTCTATGAGACTTTCTTGTGTTTGCAGAAGGATCATCTTGAAATTCAAAGTGCTGTAGTAGTATTTTTATTATTTTCCTGGAAAGGTGAGTTGACTGGAAGGCCAATCTTATAAACATTTTGAGAGGTTATATTGAGTTCTCCAAGAGCTCTTTTAATTCAAAAGAAGTCTACTTATTTATGAAAGGTAAAATGATCCTAATTAAGTTTAACCTTTAGGAATAGGCTAAATTTTTCCTTAATCATCCTAAGACCAAGAGGCTTTTCACTTTGAAACTGTTTTGAGGTCAGATAAATTGGAAAGTTTAATCACACTAGTAAGGGGAAGTGAAATACGTATAATTACTAGAAGAAAAGATACAGGAATCTGGGGAGTGCATAAGTTTCCATGAAATCTTAGTATTTCACTGAGTTTAAATCTGTGCATTTTCCAGTGTTTTAGATTTTATTTTATATTTAATTTTTTTCTCTGTGAATAGTAAGTTCAGGGACTTTAATTTTGGATGGAAATCAAAAATTCCTGTATAATTTCCTACATGTTCAGGATACTTTTTAGAGAGGTAAATGTATATATTTGTGGATATTATTTTCAAGGCTGATTGTTTTCAATTTCCTATCTGTGCATAGGTCAAACATATAATTTATGGAGATTAAAAGTCACTGCATTCATACAGAAATTTGTACTGAAAGAATATTGAATTCATATAAGTTCAGTGAATCCTACATATCAACAGTATGACCAATTTTATCAATAATTATTAATTATTAAACTCAGATTCTGAGTGACTTTTTAAAAGATGTACTTTCTATTTGGCAATTGAATAGACATTAATGTGCTTATATGGCTTACTGTGATGTCAGAGTATTTACTGATGGACTGTTGATTTGTTTGTTTGTTTGTTTGTTTTTTGAGACAGGGTCTCACTATGTAGCCCAGAATGGCCTTGAACTTGGAGTGATCCTCCTATCTCAATCTCTTTAATGCTGGGAATCCAAGAATGCACTACCACACCTAGATATATATGTTTCTAATGTAAGTCCTTTAGAAGAAACCATCCAATTATTTTCTAGATCTGTATGAAATTTAAAGAACTATTTATTCCTTAATAAGATTTCTTCTTTCTCCTTCACAGTAATTCCCAAGTTCATTTGGATTACTGGAATGCAAGGAAGTTCAATCAGTGTGTGATTTGAATTGAAATTATAACATTTAGTAAATACAAGAATTTCTTTTGTATATATTTTATTTTTATTGTACAAATATGGAGTAATGAGTGCTTGTCTAATAAATGTATGAACTTTGTAATGATCAAATCAGAGTACTTTTCATGTTCATCTCCTTAATCATTGAAAAGCTTTTATTTTGCTTCACATAATAATTGTACATATTTATAATATACAGTGTGATATTTCAATATAGATATACAATATTATTGAAAATCAGGGTAATTAACATTTCCATTTCCTTTTCATTGCTTTTCATTTGGAGTCTTCTAGCTCCTCTCTTTGAGTTGATCATAAAATATGTAATAGGTTTTTGTGAACTATAACAACTGCCATGATGTTTGGTGAAATACTAGATCTTAATATTTCTGTGTTTAGATACATATCATCTAACCTTCCACTCTCTCATTGCCCAACTGCTTCCAGGCTCTAGTAATCACTTATATACATCTAATTGATTTTTTGTTTAAAATCCATACAGGAAGATAATTTGCAAAATTTGTCTTCCTGTGTCTGACTTACTTCACTTAATATAATGTCCTCCGATTCTGTTAATTTTTTTTACTGCAAATGATAGGACATCATTGTTTTTTATGACTAAATAATATTCCACTGACTACATATAACACATTTTCTTTATCCATTGATGGACATCCAGGTTGATTCCATATTTTAGTTATTGTAAATAGTGTAGCAATCTGCATGGGCATGCAAGCATCTCCTTGATATGCTAATTATAATTGGCTTTGATTATTTACACAGAAGTGGGAGAGCTGGATTATATGGTAATTCTGGTCTTCATTTTTAAAGAACATTCATACTCTTCTCCCTTGTGGCTATACTAATTTACATTTCCACCTATAGTGTACAATGTACCTTTTCTCTACATCCTCACCAACATTTTTTTATTTTGATAGAATCTGTATGCAAAATTCTCCTCCTTAGCATTAACCTTGATCTTCTCCTTCTCCTTCTCTTCCTCCTTCTCCTTCTCCTCCTCCTCATGGTACTGGAGATCGAACCCAGGAAGTCACATATACCAGGGAAACACTGTACACTGATATCTCCTCAGATTTGTATGAAAAAAAAATCTTCTGAGGACATTTTTCTACCTGGATATAAACAATTTTATTGTCTTTCTTCAGGCTGTTTTTACAGGAGAGTTATACTCAAAATTGTTCTTAGGTTTTTCTTTTGAATCATCAATTGTTACTGTATCTTTTGTTTTTGTCCAGTTTTTCATTCTGGATATTGTGTTTCTTTTTTTCTCTCTCAACAACCTAACTGTTTATTGTTTACAAAACTTCTAGCCTGGGGTTTTAGCTCAATGGTGTAAGTGCTTACTGGGCAAGCACAAGGTCTGATCCTTGGTACCAAAAAAAATATTTTTTAGAGGACTAGTTTTTGGTTTGTAGTTCTGTTTATTCTAATGTTCTGTCCTATTTATCTCTTTTTGTTCTCATTGTTTTGTTCCCTCTGATTTCTTTTAGTTTCATTCCGTTAGCATCATTTAATTTTCTCACCTCATACTCTATTATTTTTCCAAATTTATAATATAAACATCTAGGAGTAATTTTTAAAGTGGCACTTACAGTTGATATCTTCCAAAATTTGTGTATGCTATTTTTATTATCATGCAAGAAACATTTTTAGAATTTTATTATGAATTAGTTTGCTCATGAGTTTACATTTTGAATATATCTAGGTGAGTTTCATGATCTATATTATTCATTTATAATTTATTGTCTCCATAGTCGAAACTATAATTATTTAATATTATATTTTGTTAGAATTACTTTGTGAAAAAAAGAACTACTTTGTGATCTAATATGTTGTCATTTAAATATTTTATGTTCATTTTAAAATAGACACATTTGACTGGTGGAATATAGAATTCTGCGTCTTTTAAACCAAGTCCATTCCATGAATTATTCTGATTCAAACTTTGTGTTTCCTAGCTACTTTCTGTTTGGTTCCGTCAATCAACTGCATAAACCATCTAACATTCCACTTTTTATAGATTTACTAAGCTTGAGTTTGCTTCATTATATGAAATACATTACATACATTCAACTTTAGAGCTGTTGGGTAATACAGCATTATGACACATTTTCTAATATGCAGATTTTTATGGTGATATTCTGATAACTGATATTCATACTTCATATGTTGGAAGTATGTTTTCTGTGACTTTAATTTATCCTTCATGTGTACTGTAGTCAAAATAATGGCCCTCTAAATATGCCTGTATCTTAATCTCTGGAACCTGTTCAATTGTTTTCTTACATAGCATAGAGAAATAAGGTTGTAAATAGAATTGTAGTTGTCAAGTGTCCCTAAATAGATTTTCCTAGATTATTAGTCCCCAATGAAATCCCTACGATCATTAAAGTTGGAAGAGAGAAGCATGGAAAGAAAGTGAGGGGGAAACGTGAGTCTGGAGCAACAGTGTGGAAAAATGCAATAGTGCTGCCTTTCAAGATGGACAGCAGGGACTTCTGGAAGAGGAAAAGATAAAAAACAGACTCACTCTTAAAATCTTCAGAAGTAAATATAACATGGCAAACACCTTGCTTAAGATTTATGTCAGATTTCTGGCCTACAAAACCATAACGTAACACCTCTGTGGTGTTTTCAGTCACTAAGCACGTAGAAAATTGTTGCACAGGGAAAGTTTTAGTTCATCTTGAGCATTTTTCTGTATGAAATTTTTTAATCTAAAGAGATATTTTTGTCTTTTGATAAATATACTGTTTGCCTTTATTGTGTTACTAATACATTTGGGTTTGTATTTCTTTTTTTAGTTTTTTT
>PVJX010033653.1:0-19519 GCA_004027295.1 Dolichotis patagonum | reverse complement strand
TTGTAGGTGGCTGGAGTTCTGTATGCTTCATACCTCTGCATATCATTTCTTTTTTCTATGCTTGGGAAATTTTCCTTAATAATTGCTGTGAATAGCCTTTGTAATTCCTCTGGTTTGATTCCTGCTTCTTCATTCACATACTTTATTCTTAAGTTATAGATCCTCTTGTCATCTTCCAGTCTTTGTATCTTTACTGCCTACTCCCTTGTTATTTTTAAGAGATCTTCCCTTTCATGACTCCACACTGCAAGCCTGTGTTCAATTTTTGATAGTCTATCTTTGGTTTCTTTTAAGCAGTTTTGCCAGCTTTATATCGAGACTTTAGTTTCCTGATAATCTCTTTGAATTTGCTTTATGAATTCTAGGTTTTTTCTGAATTCTTCATTAAATTTTTCTCTCCATTTGTGTTACTCCATTCTTCTGTGTCTTCTTGAGAGGTGCCCAGCCCTTCTTTTATTAATCTACTTACCTCTTGTTCAATTTGAATTAGTATTTCAGTTTTGGTCCGCTTACGAGGTCCTGAAGATATCTCTTTATGTCTGCTAATGCTGTGCTTGATGTTGCATTTTGGCTGCCCTCAATCTCTTTTGTATTTACCTCTCCTGGATCAATGTTCTCAGGGTTGGGGGCTGGGAGTTGTTTCTCATTTCTCCCTTTCGTCATGTTCTTGGTTCCTTCCATACAAGTGTACAGTGTAATTCCCAGACCCTTTTCTTGTTGGTTAAGGCTCCTCTAGAGGGCGCAGGCTAGGAGCTTTAGCCCTCTTCAATAGGTTATCAGAGATTAGAGTTCACCCACAGGCAGTGTGTGCTAGCTCTTCCCTTCCGAGCCAGTCAACCTTTGCAGGCCTTCACTGCGTCTGTGTGCACTGATCTCAGGGAAGTAATATTGTAGGGACTCATTGGGTCACCGCCAGGGGTGCGGCCTAGTCCAAGCAGATTCCACCAATCCGCTCAGCGAGGGGAGCAACCAGCTGAAGCCACTTCCTTATGGAGTTAGGGCTGTCGTGCCCAAATCCAACATGGTTTCCAGTTGGTTTCCCCTTTCCCGTGGGAGGGTCTTATTGCCATCACTCACCACGTCCCCGAGAACTGCTGGGCTCCCCAACCTCTGACTTCAGCGCGGCTGTGGTGCGAATTCATGGTGCCTCTGGGTGAGTCAAGTGCCAGGCCGGTCTGGGCGAGCTGCATGCAGGGCTGTTCAGCTCTGCGCTCTAGCGGCTCAAGCCAGTTGCTTTGGTGCGGATCGCTTGTTCAGGTCAGGCAGGAATTCAGGTGGCTCGAGGAGGGCACCGTGCTCGCTGATCTTAACTTCTCTAATGGTAGTCCCAGGACCTCATATTCAAGCAGTTTTTTGCACTTTAGTTTTTTCCTGGGTTGTGAGAGTCCATCTCTATCTGTTTGGGTCTCTCCAGGGTGTTTTATTCTGGCAATTGAGCTGTCTCTCTCAGAGAGGGTCTCTCTCCTGCTACCTACCAGTCCACCATCTTGTCTTCAATTCTCACTTTTGTGTCGAAAGTAGATCTTTATTGTTAATTTATATTTACATATACCTCATTGCACATTTATATGTATATGTTTGTAAATATATACATTTTTATTCATTTACAGCTCAATAAATTGAAGAATAAATAAATCTGAAAAAAATCTGAGGGCAGATCTGAGGGTCCATGCAGGGCCCAGGAGGAGAAAGAAGCCAATTCACCCTTCCCTTGAGCCAGGTGGTGCCCATACTGGGAGACAAGAACACAACCCTGTCAGCAATTGGCTGGTTTGGAGGAACACAGACTGAGTTGATAGCAACTGAGGTACAGAAACAAATTAATGCTTGTATTGTTTGATTGACTTTGCAGGCTTAAGGCCAGTAATCTGCATCTATTTAGAGGATAATAATATACAATATGCCATCTATAGGAGATTTCCTTCAGGCTGGTTTTTTTTTTTTTCAGGCTTGTTTTTAAAATTCAGTATTATTCTTATCATTTTGTTTTGTTCTGTTTTATTGTTTTGTTTTATTCAATGTTCTGCTTTGATTGGTTTTATTCTATTTTGTTTTGTTTGATTTTATTATGTCTGATGGTATGGGCAGCAATTTTGAAGATAACAAGAGGCATTATGGTAGCCATTGTTGATTTCCTATTGTCCTGTTTTGAGGTCTTGTATCAGTTGCACTGTTTTGTTTTCATTGGCTTTATTCTGTTTTATTTTGTTTGGCTTTATCCTCCTTAAAATAAAAATTTTAAAACATTTTTTTTAAATCTTAGGGCAAAAGACATGAACTGAAAATTTATCAAAGAAGAATAACATATGTCAAACAAGCATATGACATTACACATCATATAGCATTACTGAAATGCAAATTAAAACAGCAATGAGATAGAACTATAAACCCAAGATAATGGCAAAGCACTGATAATATGAGTTGACAACAATGTGGAGGAACAGAAACTCATTTATTGCCAAATGAGACTGCAGCAAGACAGTTTAGCGATTTCTTGCAAAATTAAACATCCTTTTCCCAGTGATCCAGAAATCATGGTGATTGGTGTATCTATCCAAAGGAGTTAAAAACTTAAAACCACATAAAACCTGCACAAACTTCACAACACTTTCCAAAATGTGAAAGCAGGGGGAGTTTCCAGAGATGGCGGACCAGTAGGTAGCAGGAGAGAGATCCTCTCTGAGAGAGACAGCTTAAATGCCAGAATTTAACACCCTGGAGAGACCCAAACAGAGAGAGATGGACTCTCTCAACCCAGGAAGAAACTAAAGCTTAAAAAACCGCTCAAATATGAGGTCCCGGGGCTACCATTAGTGAAGCTAAGATCAGCAAGCACGGTGCCCTCCTCGAGCTGCCTGAATTCTTGCCCAAGAGCGACCTGACGGACCGAACTGCGCTGATGCGACTGGCTTGAGTGGCCGGAGCGTGGAGCTGAACAGCCCTGCATGCGGGTCGCCCAGACCTGGCCCTGCATGCTACACACCCAGAGGCACCGTGAATTTGTGCCGTAGCCGCACTAATGTTGGAGGTCTGGGAGCCCAGCAGTTCTCATGGACCGGCATCAACACGTGGTGAGTGATGGGAATAAGACCCTCCCACGGGAAAGGGGAAACCAACTGGACGACATGTTGGATTTGGGCAGGACAGCCTTAACTCCATAAGGAAGTGGCTTCAGTTGGTTGCTCCCCTTGCCAAGCGGATTGGTGGAATCTCCTTGGATTGGGCTGTGCCCCTGGCCAGGACCCAGTGGGTTGCTACAAACTAATTCCCTGAGCACAGCCGCACACTGACACAGTGAAGGCCTGCAAAGGTTGACTGGTCTGGAGGGGAGGAGCCAGCACACACTGTGTTTGCTTGAATTTCACTCTCTGATAGCGGCCGGCAGAGGACAGAAGCCCCTAGCCTGTGTGCTCCAGAGGAGCCTTAACCAACAAGCAAAGGGGCTGGGAATTACGCTGTACACTTGTATGGAAGGAATCAAAAACATGAGAGAGGGAGAAATAAGAAAAAAAACCCAGCCCCCAACCCTGAGAACATTGATCCAGGAGAGGTAAATACAAAAGAGATTGAGGGCAGCAAACATGCAACATCAAACACAGTGGTAGCAGACATAAAGAGATATCTTCAGGACCTTGTAAGTGGGATCAAAACTGAAATACTAATTCAAATTAAACAAGAGATAAGTAGATTAATAAAAGAAAGGCTGGGCACCTCTCAAGAAGACACAGACAGAAGAATGGAGGAACACAAAAGGAGAGAAACGTTCAATGAAGAAAACATGAAAAACCTATAATTCATGAAGCAAATTCAAAGAGATTATCAGGAAACTAAAGACTCCATAGAAAACTGGCAAAACTGCTTGAAAGAAATTAAAGATAGACTATCAAAAAATGAACACAGGCTTGCAATGTGTGATCATGAAAGGGAAGATCTCTTAAAAATAACAAGGGAGCAGGCAGTAACAATTGGAAGGCTAGAGGGCGACAAGAGGATCTACAACTTAAGAATAAAGTATGTGAATGAAGAAGCAGGAGTCAAAATAAAGGAACTGCAAAGGCTATTCACAGAAATCATTAAGGAAAATTTCCCAAGCATAGAAAAAGGAAATCATATGCAGATGTATGAAGCATACAGAACTCCAGCCACCTACAACCAAAACAGAGCTACACCTAGATGCATAATAATCAAGATCCCAGAATTTCAGTATAAGAACAGAATATTAAAAGCCATCAGAGAAAAGAAACAGATCACCTATAAAGGAAAACCAATCAAAATCATGGCAGACTTCTCAACACAGACCATCAGATCAAGAAGAGCTTGGAGTGAAGTAATTCAAGTGCTGAAGGAGAACAATCTCCAGCCCAGATTGATGTATCCTGCAAAACTCTCTCTAGAAATTAATGGAGAAAAAAGATGCTTCCATGACAAAGAGGAAGTGGAAGAATTTGTGATCACCAGTCCAACCCTACAAAAAATACTGAAGGACATTCTAGAGAGAGAGAAAAAGAATATGATCATTTCAGGAACAGTGGCAGAGAGGCATCAGTGAACGGGGCAGACAGTGCAGTGGAACAGAAAAATAGACAACCAATGGCAGAAAAACAGAATAGCAGAAATAAGGCAGAGAAGATTGGCTGCAATGTCTAGTATACACGGCCTTGAAGTATCAACAAACAGAAACACAGGCAGAGTAGATCAGGAGATAGGATCCATTGAGATGCTCAATATAGGGAGGCAGTGGGACCCAAAATAAGCAGTGCACCCTATGGGAGTGAAAGGGGAGGAATTGACTAAAAAAGGAAGGCAGAGGATATTGTTAATTGGGTAACAAGATTTAAAATTTACATTATTCTCATCACTCTGGATGGATTACGTGGTGTTTGTCTACTTACGCTAGACTTGACATGGTCAGCTATTCAAAAAATAACAGGACTTATTATGGTAATCATCCCTAATTTTCCTATCAACTTAATCTGAAGCCCTTTACAACTTATACTGTCTTATTATGACTGATCTTATTTGCATCTGGGTTGTTAGATTGCTACTTTATATTGACTGATTTTATTTAAATCTGTTATGATTCATAGCATCAAGTATAGGCAACTACTCTGAAGATGACAAGATTCATTAAGATACCCACTCTGGTTTGATTATTACTTGCTTTTGAAGTCTTATAGTATCTCCAATGCTTTGTTTTTATTAATGTTGTTATACACTGCTGAGACACCATGGTAACCATTGTAGATCACCTTGTATTGTGGTTATATATGTTTTTGCTTCATGCTTTTCTAGGAATTGTTTTATCTTGCTTTGTTTTTACCTCTAATACAGAAAGGATATACATTTAGAGACTCATGTATGTGTAGAGCTTATAAACAGTTTACAAGAACCAACTATATAACACATGTTGAAATGAACAACTACTTTGAAGAAAAAGAGACACTACAGTACCCAGTGCTGATTCCATAATATTATGATGTGTAATCCAGCAAAATTATCATTCTTTGTTCAAAGTGATTTTAGCTTGTTTTGTTTTGTTTAAGTTCAACACACATGAAGGTATGGACAGCTGTTTTAGGAGAATGAGAGACACTATGACAGCCATTCTCGGCTTCCCTATTGTCTGGTCTTGAAGACCTGAAACGCCCTCCTCGTCCTGCTCAGATCAATTCCATACTATGTTGTTTCATGTGAATTCCCTGTATGTGACAATCTGGACAACTATTTGGAAGAAAACAAGAGTCAACATGATAGAGAGTGAGTATCTCCGATTGTCTAGTTTTGGAATTTATGTCCCTTACATTGCTTTCTTATGATCTGCTTTGTTCTGTTTTGTTGTGTTTAATTTTACCCTTTTGATATAATTGAATGTATATTTGAGTGGGTAAGATGGATGACCATATTGCTGTTTTTTGTCAGATTGTGGAACAGAACTGTTAACAGACTCATTGTTTGAATGTCTACTTTACATGTTTTAACTTTATAATTTGAACAACGATTTCCAAGAAATCAGTATGTAATTTGCCAAGTAATTATCTCTTAGGTTTTTTTGTTGTTGTTCTTTTCTTTTTTTCCTTGGAATTCTGTATTGTTGCTACCCTTTATTCTGTTTTGTTTTGTTTTGTTTCTTCTCTTTAAATAAAATAAAAAAATGTTTTAAAAAAATGTGAAAGCAACTAAAATGTCCTTTAATAGAGAAAAGCATAAATAAACAAACTGTGGCATATTCAGACAATGAAATAGCAAGTACTAATATTAAATACTAGTATTAAATAATACTAAAAAGAATGAGCTATCAATCCATGAAAAGATATGTAACCTTAAATACATATTATTAAGTGAAGGAAGCTAATTTGAAAAGGTTGCCTACTGTATGATTCTAACTTTAATACATTTGAAAATGGCAAAACTATGGCAATCATTAAAATAAATCAGTGGTTCCAGGAGTTAGAGGTAAAAGATGATAAATAGGTGAAACACAAAGTATTTTTAAGGCCATAAGACTATTTTGTATGATACCATAGTGGTGAATATATGCCATTATGTACTTACCAAAACCCATAGAACATACTCCACTAAGAATGAATCCTAACGTAAACTATAGACTTTCCATGATAATGATATATAAATGTAGGTTCACTGATTGTAATAAGTACATCATTCTGCTAAGACATGTTGATAGGTGAGAAGGTTGTAAATAAGTGGGTAGAGGGGATAGGGGAATTCTCTGAAGGTTTTGTTCAATTGTACTTTGAATCTAAAATGTCTCTAAAAAACAAAGTGTTTTTTCTTTTTTCCACCACCTATCCAGTCCCTGTTGGTCAAAGGGTAACAACGTTTAGAAAGGCTGAAATCAGTTCTGGAGATCAACTGCACAGCCCAATGATGATGCTTAGTAATACTGTATTATATAATTGACACTTGCTGAGGAAGTAGTCTTAAATGTTGTCACCACACATGGACATGCAAAAACTATATAAGGCAATGGATGTTTCAATTTGCCTGCTCATGATAATTATTTCACAATACATATATACTTGCACATCAAAAGATCATATTGTAGATTGTGAATATATCTACTTTTAATTTGTCAATTATACCTCCATAAAGGTAGAGAAGTAAAAGTTCTCTGAAGGGGGAAGCAGTTAAAGGCAGCAAATATGACGTGAGTTTCTCCACGTAAGCATTTTTCCCACTGAGAGGAGGGATACTCACATCAATCTTTTTAATGACAGATCCCCTGAACATACTTTTGTATATCATCCATGATGCCAGTTTCAAGCGGCTTTGCTTACGTAGCACATTCCAGTGATATATTAATGATCTTAGGTTTCACATAGGAACATGTTTCAATTTTTCATATCAAAGACATAATTTTCCAAGAAAATCATATTGAGAAGATCAATTTCTGAGAATTTCTTAGAGATGGATGATTGTCTGAACACACTGTAGACATACATAGATTGCATACTGCAGGTTATATCTGTAAATCACGCTAGACATTATACCTGAACATGAAGAAATGCAGGCAAAGTACAATCAAAGATCAAATTAAGAATTTTTTGTCTCCCAATACTCAGCTTTCTAGCTATGAGTGCATTTTCACTGACTTCAGAAAGTGCCAGACATGGTATCAGTAACAAATTGCTTAGTAATTTCATGTTTGATTATAATATGTAGTGGTAACAGACAGTGACACCCAAACATACCCAAAAAGTATAAAACCATTCAAAGAGTGAAAGAATTACAGGAAATTCTGAACTGAATAACAGAGAATGATCAATGGCTACTATAATATCTCATTTTCAATAAAAAATTTTGTTTGTACTTTCACACATATTCAAATCCCAATAAGACTCAATGTGATAGATAGAACCAATGGAAATAGAATAGAAGCTTGGTAGGACTTCTAAGAAGGACAGTATTAAATCACCAATAGCTGTCATAATGTTTTGTTCTCTTCAAAACAGCTATTCATAGCATCATGTATAATAAAATAAAAAAAAACAGGATAAAACCATTCCAGCTGATGAATGAAAACACTGAAAGGCTTCAAAGCTATGAGATGGAGACTCATGCTTACCATAAAATCTTATATACTCTTATCAACTCTCATACAAGGGAGACTATATGGTATTTACACATGTGAGTCTGGTTTATTTCGCTTATCAGTATGGTCTCAAGTCGTGTCCATTTATTTATAAATATCTCAATGTGATGATTCTTTATAGCTGAGTAGTACTCCATTGTATAGAAATACCACAACTTTTTTATCCATTCCTCAGTTGATGGGCACTTAGGCTGCTTCCAAGATCTGGCCATTACAAATTGTGCTGCTAACAACATAGGTGCACATATATCACTGTGGTATGATGTTCTCAGATCTTCTGGGAATATGCCTAGAAGTGGAATAGCTGGGTCAAATGGGACCTCCAGACCCAGCTTTTTTTTTTTTAAATAGTTTTATTTAAAGAGAAAAAAACAAACCAAAACAAAACAGAATAAAGGGTAGCAACAATACAGTATTCCAAGGAAAAAAGGAAAAGAACAACAACAAAAAAAACCTAAGAAATTATTACTTGACAAATTACATACTGACTTCTTGGAAATAGTTGTTCAAATTACAAAGTTAAAACATGTAAAGTAGACATTCAAACAGTGAGACTGTTAACGGTTCTGCTCCACAATCTGACAAAAACAGCAATATGGTCATCCATCTTAACTACTCAAATATACATGCAATTATATCAAAAGGGTAAAATTAAACACAACAAAACAGAGCAAAGCAGATCACAAGAAAACAATGTAAGAGACAAAAATTTCAAAACTAGACAATCGGAGATATTCACTCTCTATCATATTGACTCTTGTTTTCTTCCAAATAGTTGTCCATATTGTCACATATAGGGAATTCACATGAAACAACGTAGTATGGAATTGATCTGAGCAGGATGAGGAGGGCGTTTCAGGTCTTCAAGACCAGACAATAGGGAAGCCAAGAATGGCTGTCATAGTGTCTCTCATTCTCCTCAAAACAGCTGTCCATACCTTAATGTGTGTTGAACTTAAACAAGGCAAAGCAAGCCAAGATCACTTTGAATGAAAAGTGATAGTTTTGCTGGACTTCACATCATGACATTATGGAATCAGCACTGGGTATTGTAGTGTCTCTTTTTCTTCAAAGTAGTTGTTCATTTCAACATGTGTTATATAGCTGGTTCTCGTAAACTGTTTATAAGCTCTACACATGCATGAGTCTCTACATATATATCTATCATTTCTGTATTAGGAGGAAAAACAAAACAAAGCAAGATAAAACAAAACAATTCCTAGAAAAGCATGAGGCAGAAAAGTCACATAAAACCACAATACTAAGTGATCTACAATGGTTACCATGATATCAGACCCAGATTTTTGAGGAATCTCCAGACTGACCTCCACAGTGGTTGCACAGTCTACACTCCCACCAACAGTGCAGAAGAGTTCCTTTTTCCCCACAGCCTCTCCAACACTTGTTGTTGGTAGTTTTCTATCTTGGCCAATCTTTCTGGAGTGAGATGGAATCTCAGTGTGGTTTTAATTTGCATTTCTCTCATGACTAATGATGACGAACATTTCTTCATGTATTTATTTGCCATTCGTATTTCTTCATCTGAGAACTGTGTATTCATTTCAGATGTCCATTTTTGGATTGGGTCTTTGAATTTCGAGGGCCTGATTTTTTTTTAAAATTCTTTATAAAGAACCCATGGTTTTGTGTATGCTAAGAAAACATTTTATCAGTGAGCTACACCCAGACTGTTTCTTTAAATTTTTAATAGGCATTTTGATCTTTAATAATCTTAAGATTTCTTAACTTGAAATCACTTCAACACCACAGGAAAACAGCAAAAATAGTACAAAGAACTTTAATATGCATTTTACCCAGCTTTCCTGAATGTCAGTACTGTATCATAATTTTACTTTAGTTTTATTTTTAATTATAAAATTAATTATATGTTTATTGGAAAGATATTAAAATGTGAACTAGAACAAAGAGCTAGATACCACCCATAAACCTCTATGAAAGATCACCAGTGATAACATTTCTTCCATTCTTTTGTCTATTTTAGTACTATTTTAGTATTTTGTCTATTTTTCATTTTTCCTGCTTTTATTAGTATATGTTTGTCATAAATGATAATCGCATTCATCTTTGGAAATTGGTATACACACATATCACATTTTAATGAGTTTTTCCCCCTTTGGTGATGATCCTAAGTCTAGGATTAGGGTACGAGACAAGTGAGATGTAAACATCTCAAGATTTAGGAGGCTCTCATTTTCAGGGTTCTGCAGAGGAACCACTATACGATCCAGATAGTGAGTACTTCTTTAATTTTTGCACTATAGGCACCTCACTTGCCTCACTGTCTTTCCTGGCCTATTTTTCCTTTGCCTTTTTCCCACTTTCATCCTCCATCTCAAGCTATGATAGCAGGAAGAAAACAAAGCAAAACAAAACAAAAGACGGGATAAGGCCTGGGGATCTAGCTCAGTGGCACAAGCGCCTGTCTAGCAAGCACAAGGTCATGAGTTTGATTCCCAGTACCAAAACAAAAACAAAGACAGGATAATTATTCTTCACTTATTTCAAACCAGCAAAGGAGAAGGGCTCAATATTGAGATGCCAGAAAGATGTAAGTACAAAATCTTATCCCTGAAAATAAATCTACAAATCTACAAGTAGAGGAGTAAAAAGAAAAGATAGGGAAATAATGGGAATTTAAATAGAGGTGTAGACCTTGCACCTTGCCCATCCTTGGACAGAAGACTAAGGCCAACCTTCGGAGAGAATCAGGCACCAGTGTGGCATAGAGAGCCTCAAGGACAGTGGGACCTAAGGGCACCTTGAGTACGGAAATAAGACCCTGAAGCAATGATATGTCCTTGCCGGGTAACCCAAGTATCAGATCTCTAGGTGATGTTTAAGCTGAGATCCTACCAAATTCTCCAAAAGACTCTTGGAACTTATGCGGAAACTTGAAAGAAAAGGAGTGGGCAGCAAGGCAAACAATTTGATGGAGATTAAATTTCCAGGCCAGGGGTATAACTCAGTGGCTCAAATGCCTGCTTGGCAAGTGTGAAGTTGTGAGTTTGATTCCTGATTAAAAAAACAAAAGATTAAATTTCCATCATCTCAGCACAATGGAGGATTACAGGAGCAATTATATAGGGATGTCAGACAAGAAAAAAAATAGAATGAAACTTTTTTTTTTTTTGCCATATTCCCTAAGATTTGTACCCATTATCACAAGCACAGAACGAGCTATGGATCTAGGACTGAATGAAGAGATGAAGTTACATATGTCAGAGATTCAGTCTTTCAGGAGACAGGCAATCATTCCAACAGCCCCCTTACACCTTCCATTATTGGCTTCCATTATTGCCTTAGCATGCTTAGCATTGCCTTAGCATGCTCAACTGACTTGATTTCATATGCCTCCTACCTTCAATTTTTCATTTGGAAATCTATTCTGTCATGTAACACTCATCATATAAGACCTATTCCAAAGCTTTCCTGGTCATAGAGGTGCAAGTACTGCTTTTCCATCTCTTAGGATTTCATCACATGTACCTGGATGATACTCAATAATTTTTGCATGAATAAGTGACATATAATCCCACACTGTGCTAAGACTTTTTGTGTTTTATCTCACTACTCAGTTTATTCATCTCATGAACATACAGACTGTATCATGTACATAGTGAAGATTTTTTAAAATAATAGCTTTATTGAACTAAAATTTGCATATTATACAATTTGCAAACTTAAAATGTGTGATTCAATAGATTTTAGCATACTAGCAGAGTTATACAACCATGACCACAGTCAAATTTAGATCAGTTTTGGTATCTCAAAACAAAACAAAACACACCAGCTATTATCTCCCTCCACCCCACAAACACACATCTAGGTAACCACTGAGCTAGTCTCTACATAGATTTATATAATCTGGGAATTTATTAATTTTTATTCAAAATAGACCATGCTCATAGCAACAATAAAGACCTTAACATATCCAGGAGAATCCTGCAAAGTGAGCTGTTACATCATATTAGAGTGAAACTAGAGACTAGCAGCAGAAACATACAATACTTAGAATATAGTAACTATTAAATGCAAAGATATTTTAATAGACCCGAAATGTATGAGAGATGTTTAATGTATATGTATGAATAAATTAATTCCCAGGTTATTTACCCAACAAAATAGAATACCTGATTTCTTAGATTGTGTTCTCCCAAAGACAGATTCTGAGCCAAAGTTTCAAGTAGAAGTGATTTATCAAAGAACTGTTTCCAAGGTAGATTAATAAGGGAGTCGAGGAAATAGGTAATGAGTCATAGACAAACAAGGGTACCTGTTTAGATGGATTCCTGCACTTGGCCTCATCATGTGAGAGGTTCTGGAGCATAAACTACATTGACGAGTTTACCCAGTCTTGAAAAAAGAGTTTTTCCAAGAGGGTTTTTGCATACCCTAATTAGACAGTGGCTGACTACCAGCCACCAAGATCCCCCTGTGAATTCCCAGGCATCTCCAACTGGAAATGGTTCCAATAGCCCAAGGACAATCCTTTGGAAAATGTTTGCCAGTATAGTTTGAGATTCTCAGGGAGATTTGAGCAAAGTACCAATGTGTGCACTGTACTAGGCCACACAGTATATTAGGACTTTTTTTTTTGAGACAGGATCTTACTAAGTCTGCTGGCTGTGAACTTCCAACATTTCTGCCTCTGCCTCATGAGTGCTGGAATTGCAGGTTTGTGGCCCGACATCCAGCTAGGATTTCTTTGATTCATTCTCAAGATGCTTCTGTTGATCCTTGTTTTTTAATTTTTTCCTATTTTTGATGTTTACTAACTTATGTCCCACTACTTTACGTTGGTCTCTATAAATGATAAAAAATTAAAACCTTGCTTAATCTAAAATACTAGATAATTCAAACATTCAGGAAAAAAAACGAAATCACAAAATCCTAGATGCTGATTTAGATCATCTGGTTTGGGATGTAGGAGTTTACAAAAGCTAAACTTCTCTATAGAAAGAAATGAAAAGAGCTCGCTTTTTATGTTTCTTCGTTTGTTTTTTCTATTCTGAAAGTGTGGACACAGAGGAGAAAGGAGTACAGAAACATGAGAGGTTGACAAAAGACTACAGAGAACAAGGATATCTGATGTTTGATTTTAAGATGCTCATGTGACTCTGCTTTCCTAACATTCATTTGTAGGCTGCCACCTATTCAAATCCTTGGATACACAGGGGCTGTTTTCAGTATAAAAACTAAGGAATGGGATGAAAATAGGGTACAGATCAAGTTGCTGAATGGAGAACAGGAATTCAGTGGAGGCAGCCAAAGCCAGAGAATCACAAGCCCATAACCCACAGGGAATAAACAGAGATCTTGGCGGGTGCACTGGGTTTCCTTTTCCCCAAGGCAAGGAAGATACACCTTCAGTCCAATCTTCTCTAAATCTGTTCACTAACTGATTATACTATACTAAGGAAGCTAACAGTGCTTCAAAATATCTTTATGATGTGCTTTTCTAAAATAATATATAATCATAATATGGGAGATGTTCCACGAATCACGTAAAAACACAAAACAAGTAAGAGACAGAAGACCAACATATAAACATCCCTAGTCCAATCCAGGCTTCTGCTATCGCTATCATTTCAACTAGTGACTTTTAATCGTAGGGGCTAAGTTATTGACTGTGAGGCTTCTCTGAAAACCTTAATAATGAAACAGAGAGTCTGAAAAACTTCACAGTCCTTCTGTGTCATAGCTGTCTGAGAATCTTTTTACCATTTTCATTGGCTCAAATTCAAGGTGCTGGTAAAGTTGCTGGCTAAATCTTCTTTTCCATGATGTGTTAAGTTTCTTCTACTCAATACTCAGACTGGCCTTGAACTTGAAAGCCTCCTGCTTCAGTTTCTAAGCAGCTGGAATTATGGGCATGTATCACCATGCGTGTCTTTCTCTTTTTTTTTTTTTTTAAAGGCCTTGTCACTAAAGAAAACTGGGCTATTCAAAACCAGAAGACTTTTAGAATGGTGTAGAGCAGTTTTTAAGACCAGAGCTCCCCTACATGTATTGGAGAGAAAGAAGAAAAACTTTGAGAAGCCAGGCGTGGTGGCATTTATAATCCCAACACTCTGGAGGCCAAAGCAAGAGGAGTGCCGTGAGTTCAAGGCAGGCCTGGTATACTTAGTGGGTTCAAGGCCATCTTGAACTACATAGCAAGACCTGGTCTCAAAAAACAAAATAAAACAACAAAAAAGCTGTAATATTTTCAGGAAACAATTACTTCTGCCAGTTTTAGGATGAAAGGTGTACAAAGGCTGGAGAGGTCATTGAAACAAGGCTGGGCATTTATAATTTGTCTTTTGGTAAAGGGAGATTACTGAAAATTTTTCAGTAAAGGAGTGCTCTCAGATCAGAATGAGAAATTCACTGGTTTAAATCTCCGGAAGAGGTCAAAGAGAAGTCAAGTTTCTTACCTAGCACAGGCTGCTATAAGAAAACACCATAAGCCAGGAGTGCTGGCACATGCCTATAGTCCCAGCACTTAGGAGGCTGAGCTGGAATCGCTGTGAGTTTAAGGCCAGCCTGGGCTACATAGCAAGTTTAAGGCCAACATGAACTACGTAACGCTCTGTATCTCAAAAAGCAAAAATAAATAAATAAAAATAAAAAAAGAATAGCATTAAAAAAGACATTTGTCCTAACTAAATTTAGGACATCCTAGAACATTTCTTTTATCGGTGTCCTAATCTTGCACCCTCGTGACTTCATTTAAACCTAATCATCTCCTAAAGACATCACATTCTAACACCAGAGTTAGGGAGGCTGGAAAGCCTAAGATTAGGGTGCTGATGTGGTCAGGTTATCGTGAGGGTCCTTTTTAATAGATGGTAGCTTTCTTGTGCGAGTTCACAAAGGGGGAAAATATTCTGTGATTTCTTCTTACAAGGGCTGTTAAAACAAAACCCTGGAGACCCAGGATTCTCTGAAATAAAAGGGCTGAATGAGCCATTATAAACATTAGTCAGAGAGGCGAGTTTGTGGGATGAATTCCTGAACCAGCAGCAGTGGGGGAGATAGCAGCCGGAAAAATGTCCACTGGGCCTAACAGCCAAGAGCATTTCTATAACATAAAGTGGGGGAAGGAAAGTGTAAATTGTTTATATTGAACCTACACTGCCTATACACATGAGAGGAAGGATATGCAAAGTGAAGGAAGTTTGGAGGTACAATAGTCTGTAAAGAAAAGTACTTGCTGCAAAAAAATAAAAAATAAAATAAAACATAAATTTAAAAAAGGGGGCTGGGGATTTAGCTCGGTGGCATAAGCACCTGCCTTGCAAGCACGCAGTCGTGAGTTTGATCCCCGGTATCGATAAAAAAAAGAAAGAAAGAAAGACAAGTACTTGCTGCTTCCTGGTTAATTAGAGTTAATAGTCTGGAAAGCCAAAGCATAAACTGCAGGCAGCAGCACTTGGTGGTCAGCCACATGGAGTCTGAGTCCAAGCTTTAATGTATATCCAGGGATATAGCTCAGTGGTACAGCACCCAATATGACAAACAAAATGACAAAAACGAAACAAAAAAACCCACCATTCAGGACCAGGAGTGTGGCTCAGCTGGAAGTGCTTGGTTAGTAGGATGAAGCCCTGGGTTTGATCTCTGAATACAAACGCACAGAGAAAGTAATTTGTTAGTTTAATACAGGTTTTATCCTTTGTCATAGCATTTTCTCTTTTTCCATAGGCAAAAAAGTAACCATTCAAAAACTAACCATTGAGGATGTCAACAAGATGGCAGACTGGTAGGTAGCAGGAGAGGGACCCTCTCTGAGAGAGACAGCTCAAATGCCAGAATAAAATACCCTGGAGAGACCCAAACAGAGAGAGATGGACTCTCACAACCCACAAAGAAACTAAAGTGCAAAAAACCGCTCAAATATGAGGTCCGGGGGCTATTGTTACTGAAGATAGGATCAGCGAGCACGGCGCCCTCCTCAAGCTGCCTGAATTCCTGCCTGACCTGACCAAGTGATCCACGCCGAAGCGACTGGCTTGAGCCCCCGGAGCAGGGAGCTGAACAGCCCTGAGTGCAGCTCGCCTGGACCGGCCCTGCACTCGACCCACCCAGAGGCACCGTAAATTCCCACCGCAGCCACGCTGAAGTCAGAGGTCGGGGAGCCCTGCAGTTCTCAGGATGGGCATCAACACGTGGTGAGTGATGGGAATAAGACCCTCCCATGGGAAAGGGGAAACCGACTGGACGACATGTTGGATTTCGGCAGGACAGCCCTAACTCCATAAGGAAGTGGCTTCAGCTGGTTGCTCCCCTCGCCGAGTGGATTGGTGGAATCTGCTTGGATTAGGCTGCGCCCCTGGCGGGGAGCCAGTGAGTAACTACAATATTACTTCCCTGAGATCAGTGCACACTGATGCAGTGAAGGCCTGCAAAGGTTGACTGGCCCGGAAGGAAGGAGCTAGTGCACACTGCCCGTGGGTGAACTCTAATCCCTGATAACCTATTGAAGAGGGCTAAAGCTCCTAGCCTGCGCCCTCTAGAGGAGCCTTAACCAACAAGAAAAGGGTCTGGGAATTACACTGTACACTTGCATGGAAGGAACCAAAAACATGACAAAAGGGAGAAATAAGAAACAACTCCCAGCCCCCAACCCTGAGAACATTGATCCAGCAGAGGTAAATGCAAAAGAGATTGAGGGCAGCAAAAATGAAACATCAAACACAGCAGTAGTGGACATAAAGAGATATCTTCAGGACCTCGTAAGCAGGAACAAAACTGAAATATTAATTCAAATTAAACAAGAGTAAGTAGATTAATAAAAGAAGGGCTGGGCACCTCTCAAGAAGACACAGACAGAAGAATGGAGGAACACAAATGGAGAGAAAAATTTAATGAAGAATTCAGGAAAAACCTAGAATTCATGAAGCAAATTCAAAGAGATTATCAGGAAACTAAAGACTCCATAGAAAGCTGGCAAAACTGCTTGAAAGAAACCAGAGATAGACTATCAAAAATTGAACACAGGCTTGCAATGTGGGGTCATGAAAGGGAAGATCTCTTAAAAATAACAAAGGAGCAAGCAGTAAAGATACAAAGACTGGAAGATGACAAGAGGATCTATAACTTAATTCTAGAATAAAGTATGTGAATGAAGAAGCAGGAATCAAACCAGAGGAATTACAAAGGCTATTCACAGCAATTATTAAGGAAAATTTCACAAGCATAGAAAAAAGAAATGATATGCAGAGGTATGAAGCATACAGAACTCCAGCCACCTACAACCCAAACAGAGCTTCACCCAGACACATAATAATCAAGATCCCAGAAATTCAATATAAGAACAGAATATTAAAAGCCATCAGAGAAAAGAAACAGATCACCTATAAAGGAAAACCCATCAAAATCACGGCAGACTTCTCAACACAGACCATCAGGTCAAGAAGAGCTTGGAGTAAAGTAATTCAAGCGCTGAAGGAGAACAATCTTCCAGCCCAGATTGATGTATCCTGCAAAACTCTCTCTAGAAATTAATGGAGAAAAAAGATGCTTCCATGACAAAGAGGAACTAGGAGAATTTGTGACCACCAGTCCAACCCTACAAAAGATACTGAAGGACATTCTAGGGAGAGAGAACACGAACACGAGCATTTCAGGAACAGTGGCAGAGAGGCCTCAGTGAACTAGGCAGACAGTGGAGTGGAAGAGAAAAATAGACTATCAATGGTGGAAAAATAGAATAACAGAAATGAGGCAGAGAAGATTGGCTATAATCTCTAGTATAGAGGGCCTCGAAATAGTAACAGAGAGAAACACAGGCAGAGTAGATCAGGAGATAGGGTCCATTGAGATGCTCTATATAGGGAGGGAGTGAGACCCAAAACAAGCAATGCACCCCATGGGAGTGAAAGGGGAGGAATTGTCTAAAAAATGAAGGCAGAGGATACTGTTAAAGGGTAACAAGATTTAAAATTTACATTATTCTCACCACTCCGCTTGGATGGATTATGTGCTGTTCCAGTTTGTCTACTTACACTAGACTTGAGGACATGATCAGCTATCCCAAAAATAAAGAGGCCATATTATGGAAATCCTTATTATGACTGATCTTATTTGAATCTGGTTTGTTAGATTGCTACTTTGTATTGACTGATTTTATTTAAATCTGTTATGATGGATAGCACCAAGTCTAAGTGTATAGGCAACTACACTGAAGATGACAAGATTCACTAAGATACCCACTCTGGTTTGCTTATTACTTGCTTTTGAAGTCTTATAATATCTCCAATGCTTTGTTTTTATTAATGTTGTTATACACTTCCGAGACACCATGGTAACCATTGTAGATCATCTTGTATTGTGGTTTTATGTGACTTTTCTGCCTCATGTTTTTCTAGGAATTGTTTTGTTTTATCTTGCTTTGTTTTGTTTTTCCTGCTAATACAAAAATGATAGATATACAAGTAGAGACTCAAGCATGTGTAGAGCTTATAAACAGTTTACAAGAACCAACTATATAACACATGTTGAAATGAACAACTACTTTTAAGAAAAAGAGACACTACAATACCCAGTACTGATTCCATAATGTCATGATATGAAGTCCAGCAAAACTATCACTTTTCGTTCAAAGTGATCTTAGCTTGCTTTGCCTTGTTTAAGTTCAACACACATTAAGGTGTGGACAGCTGTTTTGAGAAGAATGAGAAACACTATGACAGCCATTCTTGGCTTCCCTAATGTCTGGTCTTGAAGACCTGAAATGCCCTCCTCATCCTGCTCAGATCAATTCCATACTACGTTGTTTCATGTGAATTCCCTGTATGTGACAATATGGACAACTATTTGGAAGAAAACAAGAGTCAATATGATAGAGAGTGAATATGTCCGATTGTCTAGTTTTGAAATTTTTGTCTCTTACATTGCTTTCTTGTGATCTGCTTTGCTCTGTTTTGTTGTGTTTAATTCTACCCTTTTGATATAATTGCATGTATATTTGCATGGGTAAGATGGATGACCATATTGCTGTTTTTGTAATATTGTGGAGCAGAACTGTTAACAGTCTCACTGTTTGAATGTCTACTTTACATGTTTTAACTTTGTAAATTGAACAACTATTTCCAAGAAGTCAGTATGTAATTTGTCAAGCAATAATATTTTTAGGTTTTTTTGTTGTTGTTCTTTTCCTTTTTTCCTTGGAATAATGTATTGTTGCTACCCTTTATTCTGTTTTGTTTTGTTTTGTTTTTTCTCTTTAAATAAAATTATTTTTTAAAAAATGTAACCATTTTTCTTGAATTAGAAAATTCTGACATCAGAAATAAGCAAGAGCATTTCCTGAGATCCAAGCCATGTTGGAACTTAGGATGCTGAGCCAACCAGCAACCAGCCTGCTGCCTACCAGAGCGCGGGCTTAGAATCAAACATACCATA
>PVJX010033652.1:0-19519 GCA_004027295.1 Dolichotis patagonum | reverse complement strand
GTGAATCAGTGTCAGTCGTAGCTCGGGGCATGTCAGGGCTGCAGGAGCGGTGTAAAGTTATACAGGGTGGGAGCCAGCTGCGGAACAATAGAGACAGGGGCCATGTGTTTTCATACTGGTGATTAATAAGAAAAGCGCAGGCTTTGTTTACCCTGGTGGCTGGCCAGCGCATGGGTAGTGGGTAGGTGTGTGAAGCCCTTTGTAGTGAAAGCCAGCAGGGAGGTGAGCGTGGAGGAGGCTGTCTTCCTGTGACCAAGTAAGGCGCGGGAGAGGGGGAAGTCAGTCCCTTGCACCTCTGCATTTGTTCTTTCTTAGGAGCCAAACGAGGGGAAGAAGGCGCCACCAGGAACAATGGTCAGTAGAAGCCCTTGCACTGCGGAGACTGAGGCCCAGGGAATGCGTGGCACCGAGGCCTCACCAGCAACACCAGTGACCTGGAAAGCCCTCGAGATAAACACGGGGGGCTGTGGGAGATCTGGGAGCTGAAGTCACCGCTGCCCTTCACTGAGCACATAGCACCTCCATGCCCACTACCTCGGTCATGTCCGTGGCCCAGAACAGAGGGAGGAGGAATGGCCTCAGTCACCATCAGACAGAGAAGAAACAAAGAGGAGGGAGCCAGCCCCGGCCAGATGGGCAGTGGGAGCCAGGACTAGAGGCCAGGCCGTCAGTCCAAGTTCTCATTCTGCGAATCTGTGCCACGCCCAAGGGCAGACCTGGCAGTCAGGCGCCTCGAGGAGCTGGGCGGAGAGGGACCTGGAGGCTCCAGGAGCACCCCAGGCCAAGGGGACCAGAGAGAGGTGGAGGCAGCGGGTGGTGTGCACCTCCTCCGGCATCCTGCAGAGTCACATTCTCGGCAACACAGACACGGGGCCACCAGATCCCACAGGCTCAGGAGAAGCCAGAGACCCTGAAGGTCAACGATTTCCATGCCGGTTTGTGTTGGTGACTAATCTGACTCATCGTCTTAATCACAGACCAAGGGACTAAATTCAGATTACTGCTGCCTCCTCTGTCTTGCGGTGTCTCCATGGCAGAGTCAGACAGAGGGTGAGGAAGGGCAAAAAAGGACACCAGGAGCCAGAGACAAAGCGGGGAGACGTGATCATGTCCTTTGGAAAGGAGACCTGGAAGCCATGGAAACGAAGGAGAAGGTGGAAACAGGAGCAGTAAGGGTCCCTGTCTGGTCCTCGCCACTGAGGAGCGCAAAGGAGGGCGTGCAGTGCACAGCAGCCTACATCGGATAGAGCATCCTGCAGCGGGTGGAGGGAGGTCCACTGGAGACACTGCCTGGCGGGACTACGGGACTGGCCTTGAGGAGTTACACACGCGAGATGCCAACAAAAGCAAAACCAAACAAAGAAACAAAGAGGTGGAGAGGCCGGGTAATAACCAGAAAAATCCCAAGCATCCAGCGCCTCTGGAATTACGTTAAGCCCTGTAGGGACCCCGAGGCACAGACTAAGCCACTCGGTCCTAACCATCCTTTGAGGTGTGGAGAGACACTGACCCTGTTCACGTCCACAACAGAGATGGGCGGCGGAGTCGACAGTGGCCTGGGTAACCCAACGAGGGTGTTCATGGCACCCTCTACATTGCCACTCTGGGTGCATACTTTTAACTTTATTGCTACTTTGCACTCTGACTGAGGTTCCCCAGACCCAGAACGCATAGGTCAGATTCCCACTGGTCTGCTGATGTCCCCAGGGCATCCTGTCTAGGCAGGTGCCCGGATCTATCCCGGCCGAGTCTTGACCACGGGCACAGGGATGCCTTCACATCTAAGCACCCATCAATTTGCTACAGGCATATTCAGAGGATTGAAAATCTCAAAAAGTGGAGGTCCTGGCTCTCGTGCTGAAGGAGACTGGGGAGATAAGACTGACATTCAAAAGGAGAAGCACCGTTTCTGGGCCATCTGAGATGGATGAAGAAGTGGCCAGCTGACTTCACACAGTGAGGGTTCAAGGGGCAGCGTGCATGGGGGGCTCCCCAGGGAAGTAGCAAAATCCAGGGCGCACAACTTTCCTGCCCCTCGGCAGGCTGGAGACTGCGGTGGGCCAGCGCCCTCCACCTGCAGACGAGGCCTCGGGTCCTCAAGGCACCTCCCACCCTGCTCACAGCAGCTGGTAACACGGTGGTGCCAGGAGAAGGGCAGCTCAGCCCGCTCCCTTCACTGACCTCACAGGCTCCTTGTGGACAGGCAGGTAGAGCTGGGGACAGCAGGGGCCTCGGAAGCAGAGGTCACATTCCAAAAACACACCTCTCTAGGCTTCGCAGGAGCACCGAGGGGAGCACACGCATGGAGCCCGTCTGCCATCTTCTCCCACTGCCAGGCACTGCCAGGGAAGCACAGGCCCAGGCATGCTGTTCTGCGCATTCTGCAGCTGCGGAATGATAATTCGAGAGGCCCTGTGGAGTTAAACGCACACAGCTGCCCTTTCGGACCAAACTCCTGGTACCACGCTAGTGTCGGTCAGAAGCAGCTCAAGGGCAGTCTTCAAGTAGTGAGCAAGCAGGACAGAGTTTCTCGTGCGCAGCGAGCCCTCGCCCCGCCTGGGGACCTCGGGAGTCTGCACACCTGTCGACTGGGAGCCCCTTTGTGTTCTTTAAATGAAGACCCTGAAAACAACAACACATGCTTCCCTCTGCTGCTGGAAAGTTTGGTCATAAAACAGGGAGCAGGAGAGTCCTTTGACGTTTCAAAGTGCAAAACAATAAGGCTATTAGGAGGGTATCAGCCAGAACACAGAGATGGCCCCCGAGGCTCACATGTTAAACTGGAAGTCCTCCCCGGGGTTGATGAGAAATATCTAAAATGCTGGGTCTCATAGGCTGGAAGCTGGACCTGAAGTGTGGATTCCAGGGTTTCTACCCAGAGAGCGCCCCTGTGGGCAGGGGAGGAGACACAGCTCAGCCCCGCTGTCAGTGGGTGACGTGTGTGATGAACTGTATGTGTGCATATGTGTGCATGTGGTGTATATGAGGATTAGGTGAGTTTGTGTTGGTGTGTATGGTGCATGTGGTGTATGTGTAAGGTATGTGTTTGGAGTGTGAGGCATACATGTGCATGTGCATGGTGTACACATGAAGCTCCCCTGTGTGTGGGCGTACGTGTGGCATGCGTCTGAGGAGTGTACACCTGTGTGGTACCCGTAGCTGTGTGTAGCGTGCACGGCATGTATCACATGTGCAGCAAGTGTAGCACTGTGGCCTGTGTGGCGGCCACTCCTCATGTCCCCGCGTGTCAGCCAGCAGGCGCCTTCCTCGGTCAGGGTTCACAGAGTGGTGAAAGCTGAAAGATCAGTGGGGGAAAAATAACAGAAGGTGAAACCAGCCCCAGCAAACACAGGTTGACTCACGGGAAAATCCTCTCCAAAGATAACATTCTTGAAAAAATAAACAACTCATGCAGATAGTGAAATCATCGGAGCCCCAGGAGAGCCTCCCCTGGATGGGCTCTGCTTCCTGGACTGTGTGTCTTGTTACTGAAGTGCAGGGCTGACCACTGCAGACCCATCTGCCCCGTGCTTTGCCAGGCACTCCAAAGCCCTCGCTGACCCTTGGGGCCAGCAGGCACGGGGCTCGCCCTGCCCAGGTGTGAGCTGTGTGTGGTGCACAGCTGTGCCAGGAAGTGAGTTTGTCCCGGGGGTAAGAAGAGAGGCCCGAGGCAGGGCCACGATGACCGGGGCGAGCAGTAGACCCAGGGTCAGATCTGATCAGCCGCCCCTCCCAGCCGGGTGTGTGTTTCTCTGCCTCAGCCTCTGCTCTCAGACGTCTGCTCTGCCCTGCCACAGAGGCCGCACAGCGGTGGCTGCATTCCTGGCTGCCCGAGGATTAACAAAACCTGTGTTTCTGAGGACATACTCAGGGTGCCCTGGAGACAGGTCACACGCTTTACTTCTCCTGTTTGGATCATTTGTCTCCCCAGCTGATGGTCTTAGTACCATGCTCTGCCCAAAATGCCAAGCTTCCCTAAACATCGAAACAGATCTGCACTCCTTGAGCCAGCCGCGGAGCCTTGAACACGCAACGCTGCCCTTGCCAAGGTGAAGGTGGCCCGGCTCTAACACTCTGATTCACTCCTGAGGTCACCAGCCACGTACCCCAAGTAGAAGGAGGGCAGTGAATGGTGGCAGGAGCCTCAGCCACTTCCCCCCCAGCCACTGCACTACAGGGCAGGCTGCGCTCCTGGGCCCCCACTGCACCTGGACCAGCCTTGACCCCCCGGAACTTTCAATGAAACAACCTCAGACCCCTCTAAGGGGTGCTTTGCACCCCCAAGCTTCCTCAGAGAAGGCTGGCAGCTTTTCATCCTCTTTCCTGGCGGGGGCAGCAGTGCCTCCCAGGCCTTCCCTGATGAGCCCCACGCATGATGAGCCAGGTGGAAGGGCCTCCCGCATGGAAGGGCCCTCGGCGTGCCTTTGGAGCAGGGCTGATCCATGCACCGTGCACAGACCGCTGTGGTCCTCTGGCCCTGCCCACCACAGCCTCCTGACCCAATGCGAGGTCATCAGGGCCCCACCTGCCTGCGGCTGTGTGGTCCCTCAGGGGCCGGCCATTCCGTGGCTGTGTGGGAGACCACAGGCTGCGGTCACTTCAGCAGGGATGTCCCACGGCCCAGGAACATCCTTAGTCCCAGCCGATCCATGGCCACTGCCCAGTGCCACCAGACAGTGCCGCCAAGGCCCAGAGTGCCACCCTGCAGCGACACTTCCACCTCCCACTGGAGGGTTCCCAAACCAGAGTGCACGCTCATGGCTGCACGCATCGGGAGCCCCCACAGCCGGTCTCCCTGGTGCCCCAGGCCCAGGCCCTCCACCTGCCTCATGGAACTTCCGGGCCAGCAAGTGCTGGGCCTGGGCAAGCACTGACAGCAAGGACAGGGCGATGGAAGTTCAGAAGGGGCCACGCTCCTGTTCCTGGCAATGACAAATGGATGTTGGCCCAGAATTTGAGGAGATTCTAATGAGCTCACATCAAGGAAAAGCAGCACTGGAAGAGAAAGAGGGTGCTCAGGTGCTCCCCTCAAAGCAGCCCTGTGGCGGGATGGGGACCAGGGCTCTGCAGACTGGTCAAGGGCTTCCTCAGCAGGCTAGGTCACTGGGGTGTTCAGGGGCTGCTGCAGACAGGCTGAAGCCTGCTGTAACCTTCAGTCCCCCAGTCCCCCTGTTTGGAGTGGACCTTCTGGTGTCTTCCTTGAGGAAGTCACTTCTGCTCCCTCTGCAAAGGAGGGTTTGGGACTCACCCTAGGCCAGGTGCAACCAGGGTCCCAACACCACCATTTACTCCAAATGCTCCAAGCGCCCTACACATGCACGCTTGGGATGAAGCTTAGATCATGAAGTGAGCACAACAAGAGATTAAGAACTACTAAGAATGAAAGGGGCAATCAAAGCCACCCACGGCTTCCCAGAGTTTAGTGCTGGAATTTTCCATGTAGTTTTCACACCGAGAGCCTCTCTCCCCGCCTTTGACAGCACTTACATCAAAGCGTCTCCCAGACACCGGAGAGGCCGCCCCAGTCTGCTCATTCTCCAGATCCGGACAGGAGCCTTTCACTGAAGTAGCAGTGGGAGAGGCTGGAGAAGCTGAGTGTGAACAACAGAATGCACACGGAATGCTTCAGCCTTCAACCGCGTCACAAGGCGAGTCGGGCGTCGCACTGTGTGTTTGCATGGCACGTTTCTGCTGCGGCGGTCCCTCCTGGCTCCCACCTGCAGGCCCCCAGCCTCTTCCAGGGGGCTCGTCGCTAAAGTGGCTACCAAGCCCAGGTGGCTCTCACCTCCCATCCTCACCAGTCCTTGCCAGTGCTCAGTCCTCCTCACCCTCAGCATCCTTCATGGCAAGGTCTTTGCCACCCTTGAATCCTGTCCTAGCTGTCCGCTGGGATCCCCGTCCCTCCCCACACATCCTGGTGACTGCCTCCTCCAAGCCAGCGGCCAGGGATCTGCTCCATCCCAACAGGCGTCTCCTCACACCTCTTGGCACTGCCCTGCTCTTGCTCATTTCCGCAGCCCCTTTGGGGTGCCCTGAGTCTTCCGGAAGCCACACCAGGGGGTGGCTGCTTCACAGCCCGTCCCCACCTCCTGCCCCCACACTGATGGCCGAGGGGCCGAGCTCCATGGTGACTTCTCCCCCCTGCTGCAGCCTCTTCTCCCTGCTGTCCTCGCACTCTCGTGAGGTCGTTTAGACCACTGTGCTGCCCCACGGCCAGGGATACCCAGCTCAGTCCACCCCTGCTGGGTCCCTGGGTTCTCCGGCAACTATTCCAGAGGACTGTGATGGGTGACCCTGAGGCCATGTTCCGTGGTCAGATCTCAGCTGCTCTTGACACAAACACAGGGGACAACCACATGAGGTGACAGATGTGCTCACAAGTGTCCTCTGCTGACTCCCTCCTCCTGCTCACGTGTGTTCTGTGCTGCAGTGCTGCACATCTTCCAGACGGCAAATGATAAAACTCCTCTAACAAACAAACCTGTCCCTGCAGCCCTGCCCTGTGCTCCCTGCCCCTCCTGTCCCCCATATCCTGAACCCCCCACCGCATGCAAGCGATGCTGGTGGCTATGCAGTAGCAGCGGGATCACCCCCACAGAGGGCTGGAACTCAGGTCACATCGCTCCTGTTGTCCTCTTGGGTCCAGTGTGGTGTGGAGCTCACAACTCCCTCATCCTTTGTACGTGCATGCATGGGTGCATATGTGCGTGGGTGCGCGCGCGCGCGTGTGTGTGTGTGTGCTGAAATGCAAAAACTTTACCCTTTTGTCATTGTTAAGTACACAATTAACCCAGTGGCCTTAAGTGTACTCACGATGTCCCAGTCCCTTACCTTTCATGGTAAGGAACTCACCCTGTGCACCCCAATTTTTATCCGCAATAAATCTTCATCTCCAGTTTTCCACTCACCCACTCCAGCACTGAGCCTGGGAACGAGCTGTGCGCAGTACCCCCACCCATCTCCCATAGAAGTACCTGGAAAGCCCTATTCACTGCTGCTCAAGGCTCAAGGTAGATGTGGTTTGTCCTCAGGGTTCGTGTGAGGCTTGTCTCCTGGGTGTGGGTATTAGAAAGCAATAGCATCCTTAAGAATGGGCTAAGCCTGGGGTAGTCAAGGCATTGGTGTGCTGCCCTGGGAAGGGATTACTGCTGGTCTCGTGGCATGAGTTATTTCTGTAAGGGTGGGCACGCACGCATGCACACACACACAGACACAGAGGGTCTTTCTGAATGTCTTTGGCTTCCTGCTTGCCATGTGCCATCTACCAAGATACCACCAAGTTCTGTCTACAGAGCAGCCTTAGCAGAGCTGAGCAGAGCACGCTGGCTGTCATACTCTGGGACCTCCAGAGTAGTGAGCTAAATAAAGCGTTTTTCCTCATAAAGCGCTCAGCATCCAGTGTTTATTATAGTTGTACAAAAGATGAAAACTACTGAACTCTGAATTATTATTATTATGCACGTGTGTTCATTAGAGATTTTCTTCAAGTTGAGTGTTTGGGACACTATGTGAGCCTTCTCCAGGGCTGACAAGCTGGTGAGCCCCAGTCAAGCTTGCTCCAGATCACACTGCAGAGCCAGGGCCATGAAAACCAGGAAGCAGAAGGTGCTGCCCAGTGGTTCGGATCTCCGGCTGCAGGCCAGCGCCAAGAGGCCTGTGGAAAAGACCAGGAGTCCCAGGCCCTGTGCTCCCCTCCTTTGCTTCCTCCTAACACTGGGTTAATAGCAGATCTTATCCGTTTTAATGGTACCAGTAAGCTATTTTAAAAAGCAAATATGATACCAATGAAGTTATACGATTTCCAAGAACTGTTTTAATAATACGAGAAGGGGGAGAAGAGGGTGGGAGGTGGATGAAGCCGCATTGATTGTGTGTGGTTCACTGTGGAATCTGTGAGAACGCAAGGTTTATTGTGCCTTTCCCTGTGTGCTATTCATGTGTGAGATGGCTCACTGTGAAATCTTTTAAGTAGACTGGCGTGTGCCTGTGAGTGTGTGTGCGGGTGTGCAGGTGCACACTCTCTCCTGGGTGTGCACCGGGAGTTGGATCCAGGATCTTGCAGACACCAAAGCTGTGGCGTTCAGGTCCCTTAAGTTAAATGGTGCAGCATTTGCAAATGTGCCAGGCACGAGCCCCTACACTTCGGATAATTTCTAGATACTGACAATACAGAGAACCACAGCAGCGCTGTGGAAACAGTTTTTACACTACACCAGGGAGAGAGGACAAGGAAAAGGCCTGCACACACTCAGGGCAGGCACAGACATAACTTTTTTCCTGAATGTTTTCTGCTCACAGTTGGTTGACTCAGTTAGTGAAACCCTGAAGACACAGAACCAGAGAGCTAAGTTTGGCGGCAGTGGTGGGATCAGTAGGTTGTAAGGAAAGGAGGAAGTAGTTGAAAACACACGAATGTGAAATACCTGGTGGAGGAGGACAGAATCTTTTTGATTCCACCCACTGAAAACCAACATAGCTTAGGTCTTGTTATCTCCCTCCTGGGCTGTTTCATTTATTCATCTAACTGGTCTTTCTACCTCTAGTTTCTTATTCATTCATTCTCACCTAGTAAGAGCTTTAGAATTCTGTTGTTTGGGCTCTGACCCTGCCAAAGTCACTTGTTAAACTGACGTCTCAAGAATGTCAAGAACCAGGATTTTAGATTAAATGGAAGCCCATAAGCAGGTGCAGTGGGAGGGGCAGACCTGTTTGGAAAACTGCTTTGACAATACCAGGGCATGGTCACTAACATCCAGGGAATCGCAGCCTCGTAGCTGACTGGACACTAGTGCACATTGGCCAAGGTGGGCCGATTAGCTTGTCCACTCCAGGAATATGATGTGTGGAGATGGAATTTCCCGTTAGCTGTGGACCTCAAGCTAATGTAATCATGTCAAGGGGTCAACTAGGAAATGTTTATGGGAAGCTCTCTCTATGTCTGACCCTCAGCTGAGGAACTTGAATGGTGGTGAGTTTGTTTAAATCCACGCTTCTGTTCCCAAAGCCTGTTCCAAATGTTTCTTCTTCAGTAGTTTTCCCAAGATTGCTATCTAGCAGGAGTGGCTTCCTGGCTTCCTCCTGTTCACACGAAAGTGGGGAAGAGCAGGGTGGGTGGCGCACAAGAGGAGGTCTGGTCTTCAGCTTCCATAGCTTTCTAGTCCGCAAAAGTCCTGGTGCTTTACCACAGCAAAGGCCAGGCCTGGAGAAAGGGCAGAGATTCTCGAAAAGAGACGCTTTCCTGGGGTGCCCTTGGGAACGAAGTGTAGTGTAAGCAAAGGGAGAAGCTGAAGCTATGGCTGGAGGACAGTTGTCTCCAAATGCTCAGGTTGGAATTTGACTGTCGCCCTGGCAGTGTTAGGAGGTGGAGCCTTGCGGAGACAGCTGGGCCATGGAGAGGGAGAGACCTCACTCCTGTGGAACCATGTTCCTTATGACAAGAGCATCCTATTGAAAGGCAGGTCCCCTCTGTGCTGTCCCTCTTCTGCATGCATCCACTTTTCTATCTATGCATCTATTTTCTATCTATGAGATGATGTAGCACAAGGTCCCCACCGGAAACCAGGCAGATGTCCATATCACACTCATGGAAATTCCAGTCTCAGAAACCTGGGCCCAAAATAAATTTCTTTTCTTCATAAATTACCCAGACTCTGGTATTGTGTTACAGCAGCAGAAAACAGACTTGGATGGCTGGTTTGCAAAAAGATGCTAGAGGATGCAGAGAACATGGAAATCCCAGAGATGAAAGATCCTGGGGCGGGGGGAGAAGAGGCAGGGAGAACAGAGAAGACCCCAACTGCTTCTAGGTCCCAACCCTGCCCTCCACCTATATCTAGTAATACTTCTGTGCTATCCACTGGTGGGCTTTCCTGCCTTGAAATCAAACAAACTGCGGCCAAGGCAATCACTGAATTTATTTTTGGCAATGTCCCACAGAAGAGAAAATTGAATGTTGCCTGATTTATTTAAATTCACTCTTCGGTTCCCCAAGCACGGTCAGAATGTTTCTGTAGTAGTTTTCCCAAGATCACTATCTAGTGGGAAGTGGTTTCCTGGTTTACTCCTGTTCACACGGAAGCAAAGAAGAGCAGTGTGGGCAGAGCCCCGGAGAAAGTCAGGATTTGTGTTTTTGTAGCTAAAGTCTAAGAGCTTGACCATTTACCATAGTAAAGTTGATAGAAATACTACGTGAACTATCAGTTACATTGCCTGCCAAAGCTAACAACATCTATTCAGATAACTATAGTTGAACTTTAAAATAATTTAAGAACTGTTTATCTTTCCCATCTGTCTCCCATTCAGGTCATTTTACCCTATTTGCAAATCTGTGCAAGGTTTGCATAATTTCCGGCGCTCGGATGATCTTCGTGGAGATGAGCGTCCTCATTTTCTGCTGATAAAATTGGGAAAACTGGGGCTTTGGTCTGCAGAGAACGCATTTCCTGTTCTGGAAGTTCACACATGAAATCCAGGCTCCTGGGCAGGTGAGGCACTGTTCTAACGAGTCATTCATCACGCGGGGGACCTGGGGGAACTGCAAAGACTCGGGCTGCTCCTGGACAAGGAGGCCGCCTGGGGACCTCACAGATCACTGACCAACCCTTCCTCACAGCACCTGCTGGTTCTGTAAATCAAGTTTTACTAGAAACAGTCATACCCCCTTGTTTGTGCATGGTCTGTGGCCCACAGCAGAACTGGGTCTGGGGTACTGACCAAGTGCCCTCCCAGCTAGGGGTACCAGCCCCTCCTCCAGACCTACACTGGGCAAGAAGCATCAAGAACCCTTGCAACGGCACTAGTCCTCGCTCCTTTGTGACTAAATCTATTCTAGATTCTAAGTTCACGGGTGTGGCGAGTTACGTCAGTCTGTCTGGAGTTTACATGGAAATGCTATCAGCAGCCAGACCCTTGATCAACACTGACGGCTTTCTTAGATAAGCTCGCTACTGGCTCTCAAGCTCCCTGGGGGTTTTGTGCCCCCCTGGCATAGGTGTGGCTCTGGCTCAACTGTGCCACAGTTGCTTGTACCAGGAAGCCAGGTAAGAGCTGTCACTGGTGTGGATTGCAGGGATCTCTTTCCTGTCCTGCGCTGAATTCTGTGCCAAATGAAGACAAAAATGTCACCCAGGCCACCAGGCTTCAGAAATGCACCATCTTCCAGATACTCCTCCTAACTCTGCAATCAGGAAACAAGTAAACTATCCTTTAAAAGGGAAAATACTAAATATAAAATCAGGCTATAAGCTTATCTGTAACTGAGATGAGTAATGAAATAATCAGAAAACAGTGAAGAGCAAATCTGCGGCTCACAGTGCCCCTGGAGTGATCAGGAGTCTGTTTCTCTTAAGTGGTTGTAACGTGTTTTACCTAGACTCTGAAAAACACAAGCAAAAAGCTCTTGTACAACATCACTGTGAGGGAGAAAGCCACGGAATGAAACACACTCTGGGGTAAAATGGGGAAATCGCTGGCAGCTGACATCAGAGGGCATTTATAGACGTGTGAAAGTTGTCCCACATTCTGTAACTGCTGTGTAACTGGGAAGACCTGAAATTCAGACCGAGTCTCAGGTTCACCGTAAGCAGAGGCCACGCTGCTGAGAAACTCGGGACAGCTTGCTAGAAAGCCGTGGCTCCACAAGGGCAGAAGCGCATTTCTGGATAAAGGAGGCCGGGTCCCCCAGGGGACTCTGCAGGAAGGAAGCTGACCTTTGGTGCTTTGTAGGTGAGCAGAACTCCGCCCTGGCTACTTCAGCAAGACCTGGGGATGGGTGGCCTTAGCCTGGGTAACACTGAGTGTCACAGGTTCCAGCAGGAAAGGTGTCGCCCCAGTACAGAGCACAACGGAACATACAGCCCAGCTTTGTTTCCAAGGAAACGTTCCAGATTAACTGATGGGTACACAACAAGTGAAATTGCATGGCTTTAAGATGTGCCATGTGATGGTTTCCTGTGTTGTGAAATGATTACTGCAATAGGGTCATCACAGAACTTGGCCCCACTGATTATGTTCCCCGAGATGAACGTGCACCCTCAAACTTACTCGGCTTAGCACCGAGAGTTGCTGCCCTTTACGCAGCATCTCCCCTTTGGTCCTGCCCAGCCATCACTCTCCTGCTCTCTGTATCTATGAATTGGCCTTTTCTACATTCTACCAAAAGCAAGATCTGCAGTGCTTGTCTTTCTGTGTCCGGCCTACTTCTTATTTCACGTAGCATAATGTCTTGCAGTTTCATCCATGTGGTTGCAAATAGCAGGATTTCCATTTTCATTGCTGAGTAGCATTCTATTGGGCATCGGTGGACACCAGGCCATTTCCCCACCTTGGCTATGGAAACGCTATCTGTGTACAGGCATGGTACCCACTGCAGCCAGCTGCATTCATGTCACCGTCCCCTCCCAGGGAAGTGATCCTGGAAGAAAGCTTGAGGTTTCTGACTTGATTTCTTGCTTACAATGACCAAATTTTAATTAAAGGATACATGTTATTTTCTTCTTTGGTAGAAAGTGTGGTCATTTTGTTCTACAGATCCCAAGTGGAAGAACTCTTTTGCCTCAGGTGACAACTGCTGTCACCTCCTGGTGGCCCAACATGGCTCCCAAGGAGCAGGAGGGCCTGCAGAGAGAATCCTCGGGCCCAGCCACCTTGGGCACGATGGTGTCACCCAGTTCACGTATGCAGGGTCTCTGCCTCTTCCTGCATGGCTCACGGCTTCTTTTGGCGATAACCAAAGCCCTGTGCCCAAAGACTTGGGGTGCAGCCTTACCCTGGTCCTCCTTCTCCTCCACTGAGTCCCCTGAGAACAGGCACACCCCCAGGACAGACACTAGTGTGGAGATGAGGGAGATCATAGCTGGCGAGTCCTGGGGAGAAAGACTCACTCAAGAGTCTTTCCAGGTCTGCTTATTGGTAATCAGGACAATTCAGCTACATTCAGCAATATCACCTGTAACAAGCAAGAAAATATATGCTGATAATTTTAGGAAAAAATATGCAAAGACATGAAAACAAGAATATTTTGATAAGACCCCAGAAAGACAGCATAAAAAAGTGAGTTAAGCTCATTAAATTTCTTTCCCAGTCAGTTATTGAATTCTAATGTTCTGCAAAAGGCTTTTGTTATAATTTATATTAATCTGTTTCTGATGAAGGGTAGTATGCTTTTTAGGTCTAAACTCACATACATTTAAATATACACAGAAACAGCAGCAAGTTGTTCCTCCACAAAAACACACTTTGAAGAGGTTTAGGAGAAATCCTCATCCAGCAAGTTTCTGTCCTGTATGATTTGTTTGTTTGCTTGTTTGTTTGTGGCAGGGTCTCACTATGTAGTCCAGGCTAGCCTTGACTCACTATGTAGCACATGCTGGCCTCAAACTCTCGCAAATCCTCCTGCTTCAGCCTCCCAAGTGCGGGGATTACAGGTGAGCGGCACCACGCCTGGCTGTCTCTGTCCTTTTGATGCCCCCTATGGGTCCATATGGTCCCTCCAAACTCCCGCTCCTGCCTCATGCACACACAGAGTACCCAGGAGAAACGACAGGGTCAAAAAACCAAGACCTGCTGCCAGGTGACAGCAGACCCCAGGTCAGGCCACTGGACAGTGCCCTCGTGAAGAGCTGGACAGGACCCAGCAAGCTATCGCAGTCCCACAGCCTGCCTTACCCAGGTTAAATATAGCAGACACTCCATCCCGCGGGGAACAGGAAAGCAATCCAGGGTGTCTTATCGCACAGCAAAGTCATGCTGCCTCCTACATTAAAAAATAGAAAATGTTTTCTCCTGGATCCTGATTTAGAAAATGCCGATTAAATATAACTGAAAAGGTGATAAGCAGTGTGTGTCACGCAAGTCCCAAGCAGGAGACCAGACGTGGAGGACAATGCAAAGGAACTAAGCTAAGGCACTGAAGGAAAAGTAGGAAAGGGACTGAGATTCTTCTGTGACTTCTTCAGCAAACATTTTTACAAGCTGAGCCCTGCACTCTCTGCTGCTTTCCTGGTGACTGTCCAGAAGCCCATGTGGTGTGTGGCCCTGAATTCCTCAAGGAAACTCCTGTGACCTGGGGGCTCGGCCTGGGGTGAGGAATCCACTGCCTCTCCCTTCCCGCCAGCGCTGTCCCGAGCAGGGCTGACAGATCCCAAGTGACTCCTCGTCCCACTGCTGTCACAGGAGGGCCAGCTGCTCACAGTAGACAGGACGTCTTTCCCAGAACTACAGGCAGCACTGGCCCGGGCCTGACATCCCTTCCTGAGCCTCCGGGCCACACCTTGGAGGGTTACCCTGGAGATGAGCAGGCCCGGAGCCGGGCAGTCTGCGCCGAGCGTGTCCCAAGCCTGAGTCACCGTCAAGTGTGCAGAGCAAGTGCCTGCCTGGCCACCTCCCCGGGGCCACCCCACTGTGCCGTGCCTCTCACCGACTTCCGAGGAGCCCCTAAAAGAAAACATGAATCCTAACATGTGCAACACAAGCTCTCAGTGTAAACAGGCTGCTTGAAAACAGCGCAGCTGCCTCTCCAGAGCCAGCCCGCCGAGGCTTGGGAGCTAGTGATAAACTGAGACCCTCGCTGCCGAGCCTGGGTCGGGGACCACCGAGCACCCAGCCCGGGTGCCCAGACCAATTGGTTTCCGGCCGTCGGGGCCAGCTGGCAGCAGCTGGCACCACACATCATGACCATGGCTAGGACATGGATGAACTTGGCTCCCAGGCTTTGAAAGGTCAGCTTGTTGAGTTTCTGCTACAAACTGAGAGACGCTAGAAGATACTGAGACCTCGAAACTAGGGCAGAAGGGATCAAGCAAAGAGGGGAAAGGAACTAATATTTACCTCCACTATCAAAAAGCGATTACTCTGCCCTCTGGTATACTTGGACACAGTGACTGGCCAAGCATTTAACTTTTTTCTTTTTTTTTTAATTGCAAGGACCAGTATGAACCAGTTTGGAGAAGGCGTTTGCATTCAAACTGCTCTGCCATTTGAAAAATCTGATCAACAGATGCCAACTCCTCAGCTGGGGAAAAGAACCCTGAGTTCATGAAATTATGAGGAGAGTCTAAATGAAGCTTAATAGCACTTAGCACTTCAAAGCACATTAAAAGCATTAACTAATTAATCACCACCACAGCCCTCGGAGCTATATAAATAGCTATTATCCTCACTTTACGGTTGGGATAAATGAGATACGGATGGTCGCACAGTCCCCCAGTCCCCCAAACCAAATCTCCGTCTACGGTCAAGGCCAAGTCGGGCCCTTGCCCGGCACCTGTCCCTAGCGTCCGCACACGTGGCTTCCCATGTCCCCTTTCCTCCTCCAGCTCAATGAAGAGGTTTCACGTTCAGGTTTGGAGCAGTTTCAGGTCTTTTTAGTTTCTAACACAGACACTCAAAAAGCAAGGGGTCCACGATGATTAAAGTTAAAACAAATAGGAATGCTGGAAAGTTCGTGTCATCATGCAAAGAGAGGCTAATCTGACTCAATAATCGGTTTCAGCTGGACTCGCTTCTGCCATGTGTGGCAGAATGTCTTCCAAACTGTGCAGCGTGCAGCAGGACTGCACAGGGAGTCCTGAGTGCTGCGCCCAGCTACGTGTCCTGCCCATCCTGAACAGGCTCACTCTTCCCCGTGTCCCCGCCGTACAAAGGAAGCACGTGGTGACGCCGCCATAGGGCAAGGCTCTCAATGTTACAGCGTGAACATGAATGACGGTAAGTCTGTAGTAAGGAGAAGACCTGAATGCATCTGTAAAGGTTTAAAGCCTTCTTGCTTCTCCTGTGCTAAGCCCCAATGATCTCCAAAACCTTTGAGGTCTATTGCTTCTGATAAAAGAAATACTTTTTCTGGGAAGGAACCGGAGGGCACAGGCCAGCCTTGAGGCTCTGCTTCCATGTACGGGGGCAACAGGTAAGAAATTGGAAGCAGCATTAGCAAGCCTTCGGTCTCTTGTCCAGAAGCCCATGGCCTGCACAAGTGCAATACAACCTATCTTCCATGTGCTTCTGCCCTGGAATTCTACAGAAGGTGGCCAGAGGCAGAACCAGACCCAAACCCGGTGTCCCGGTCTTACAGGGACCTTTTTCCACACTACTGTGCTAGCTTTGCACTCCCTCTTCCTATATTTTATTTCAGGAATTTCTTTTCAGGTTTTGCTTTAGCCCGTTCCCCAAAACATCAAGACAAATCACTGCAAAATGGATATTTTCTTGTGGGAACAATGATAAAAATCAGGGGTTTTTTTCCTAATCAAGAACGAAGCATCAAACAGTTCACATATGAGCAAGAGCAGTCATAAAGGCAAGGATTAAACAACCACAAACCTCAATGACCTCATCTGTGAAAGAGGTGTAATAGTGGATCTATCTCGTAACAGGGTGGGATTAATGGAGATAATGCAGGCCAAGCGTTCGACAGCACCTGCTTTAGTAAGTGCTCATACAGAGCCGGGCTCAGTTTTGTTAAGAGCCAGTTATGCGTAGGCACGCTTCGTGTTCGGTTGGCACACACCCTCACAGCGGTGCTAAAAGCTAGGAGCAAGTATTAGTTTTAAAGTTTTGCTTTTAGAAAAAGCAGTCCAAGGCTGGGGATTTAGCTCAGTGGCATAAGTGCCTGCCTTACAAGCACATGGTCATGAGTTTGATCCCCAGTACCAAAAAAAAAAAAAAAAAAAGAAAGAAAGAAAGAAAAGAAAAGAAAAGAAAAGAAAAGAAAAGAAAAGAAAAAGCAGTCTAGAAAGGCAAAGTAGCTTCTTTCAGACCGTCTGTAGCCAACCAAGGTGGTGTTTCAACCCAAAAGTCCTAACTCTGCAGTCTATACTTCCAGTTTCTAATCTACATTAGTGTTGCCATCTAATACATACTGTTAAGAGATCACTTCATGTCAGTGGGTGGACAATTGTCCTTTCATTTACAGTCGAATGCCTGTACTGTGAACACTGTGTCACGGAGGAAGATCTCATTTCACCACAAAGCGAGCGAGACCCCAGAAATACGAGGCAAGGGAGCAGGACGTTGGCTCTAATCTAACCTGCGGGCGGCACATGCACAGCAATGCAGAGGGATTTCAGCATAACCCACTGTGCCGTAAAATGTGGTCCCAGCAGGTCTGAGTTCATTTCTTTCCCCTTCCTTCTCTTTTCTTCCTGAACTCATTTCTTACTCAGCGGACACTGTGTAAATGCATCATTTGCACATACAACCTCTACCATTGTGCGGCTGGACATTCGGCCTGATGTTTTGCTGCTGAAAATCATGCTCCTGGGTTTGGTGTTTAATTGTGGCAGATTTAAAGTGTGCAAAAAGGAGAAAACAAAACAAGGCATTCGCGCCTACCTGCTACTCAGCCATTTCCCTTTAACATTTTGTGTGCCCTCCTCAAAACATGTAGGTGAATAGAATGAGAGAGAATCCCTCAGCTTGCAAAGTACGGCTGCAGGGGTTCCATCATGCACAGCGCACCGCACCCTTTAAACAAGAAGAGCCCTGAACCTCGAGGCCAGCTGAGAGGAGGAAGCAGCGGCACACAGGTGCTGAGGGGAGCCCTGCAGCCTGACCTTTCCTATGCAGCCATGTCCCTTTCTAACCTAGGTGGCCAAGGGACAAGGTCTGAATGAGGACCATTCTGTTTTTCCTTGAGGTTTGTGTTTGGGATGCGGATTTCCTCATTTACAGTTACAAGGACTGAACATCAGTGGGGGAACCCTCGTTCGTGGCACCCCAGAACCTTCCACCCTTGGGTGCTGCAGGTGTGTGCTGTGCCTGGCCTCCCAGCCCAGGAGGCCAATGTATCCCACATCCCTTCCTTGAGTACCAGGTGTCACCAAGAGTCACCCAGGTCCAGTGGAGCCACAGAAAGCAGAGAATTCACCCCTTTGGGGGCTTGAATTTCCTCTACAGAGGTCACCCAGCCCAGTGACACCCTCTGGGGATGGGACCCAGCTTCACTGTCGCCTGCACATCAGGCCACTTGGGCTCCCGTCCATCCCTCAGAGATGGGATGCTCAAGACTCCCTACCTCCTTAGGAACCATGGGCAGTGGCTGCAGATGGACAGGGCGACAGACAGGCTGGATTTTATTCCACACTGTCCCCCGTATTATTCACCAGTTCCTGTACTGACTATTCATGGAGTACTGTTGCTCTTGGGTGGTTAACAGCGAGCAGAGGACGAAGCCCTGTGGTGGTTCAGAGATTATTAGAGCCGCAGTAATGGCTCACAGACTGTCCACTTCCTCCCTGCCAGTGGCTGGCCTTGCCTGCAGCACCTGAGATGAAGTCATAGGTGATGGAGCCTCAGGGTCACCTGCATCCTTCTCATCGACACTATTAAACTCCTAACTGTGTTCTCCACCCCAACTTACCTGTCGCTGACAGCTGTCATGGCTCCTCCATCTTGAATTCTGCACTCCTGTGACGCAGGTGCTGCTGGGGTCCCCAGGACACCTCTGTCCACGGTAGTGCAGACTCAGAGGGTGCTCAAGTGTGCGGCTCTCTGCTCGGGGATCAGTTTCTTCTGCTTCTTTGCCGAGTCAGACCCTCGGGGGCCTAGTGAGGGCGGGGATTTGCCTCTCACACTCAGGGCACCCCCAGCCCAAGCCCCATGCCCCTGGGATGCTGCCCACCAACCCTCAGCTCCTTTTGGGTCCCTTCACCCTACCCTCAGAAAGCATCCTGCACTTTCTCATAAAGTCAGATCCACTTTTAAAAAGGCGCTGTGGCTGGGCACTGTGGGACACACCTGCGATCTCAGCACTGGGAGGCTGGAGCCGGGAGATCCTGAGCTGGAGCCCAGCCAACTCGGCAAAACCTTGCCTTAAAAAAAATTAGCATTTTCTTAGCACTTCATTGGAGGAGCGTCAGAGTGTTTATCCATAGATTTCTAGAGGCTGAGACTTTTCCTGAGAAGCATTTTGAAAACCTAAACTCATTTAACTTTTCATCGGCCTCTCTTTGCTCTGAAGTTATTGACTTGGCCCAGCCCCCCACGCCAGTCTCCCTGAGCACACATCACACAGCAGGGGGGTCACAAAGACCAGGCCTAGGTTACCTGCCACTTGGCGAAAGGGCCTGGAATCTCCCTGCGGTCCCAGGGCTGCCGTGACCAGAGTTTAGCAGCTCTTAGAATCTCAGGCTTGAAGTATTTGGGTTTGTTAGGATTAATTATTAATTGTATTAGTTTATTAGTATTTTGGTTTAACTTTGGAAACACAAAGTATGCAGGTGGCCCCTGCAGATTCACTCTCCCCATAGCTCGACTGGGGAGGCTGCTGAATCCCAAAACTGCACCCAGGCGATACATGTGGCTCCTTCATGCTGTGGAACCGGATGCCGAGCCTCTCCACAAACAAATGCTTTGTCCTTGTAAGAAGCGGTTTACGGATGTTTCCCACCGAGTCTCAGATCAACGTGAAGACAGAATCAGCCTTTCCAGCTTCTTTCAAAAAGCCCCTTCTTCTCAGCTGTCTATGCCATGGTCTCTACAGCCAAGAGCTAAAGACAAGCGCTCTCCTCCTCCTCCTCCTCCTCCT
>PVJX010033651.1:0-19540 GCA_004027295.1 Dolichotis patagonum | reverse complement strand
TTGGAAGAAAACAAGAGTCAATATGATAGAGAGTGAATATCACCGATTGTCTAGTTTTGAAATTTTTGTCTCTTACATTGCTTTCTTGTGATCCGCTTTGCTCTGTTTTGTTGTGTTTAATTCTACCCTTTTGATATAATTGCATGTATATTTGCATGGGTAAGATGGATGACCATATTGCTGTTTTTGTCAGATTGTGCAGCAGAACTGTTGACAGTCTCACTGTTTGAATGTCTACTTTACATGTTTTAACTTTGTAATTTGAACAACTATTTCCAAGAAGTCAGTATGTAAGTTGTCAAGCAATAATTTTTTTAGGTTTTATTGTTGTTGTTCTTTTCCTTTTTTCCTTGGAATTCTGTATTGTTGCTACCCACTATTCTGTTTTGTTATGTTTTTTTCTCTTTAAATAAAATCATTTAAAAAAAAAAAAAGAAATTCTCCTGCTTTAGCCTCCTGCATAGCTAGGATTACAAGTGTGCATCACCACACCCTACTCAAATGTATACTTGAAAGTGGTGATTTTATGGTATGGGACTTAGGATTCAATTTCTTAAAATGAAGGCAACTTCTAACAATAATAGAATGACAGGATCAGATTTATATTCCCCTCCATCTTTTTTTTTTTTTCCGGTACTGGGGATCGAACTCACGACAGTGTGCTTGCAAGGCAGATGCTTATGCCACTGAGCTAACTCCCCAGCCCTATTCCCCTCCATCTTAAACAACTAGAAAAATGAACAAAATATATGAAATATATTATTCACACAATAGGAATAATTGAACCGTCATGGATAAAGCACAGGGCTATGATCCCTTGAAGAAAAAAAGGTTAACAATTGTCTCAAGTTACACTGGGAGACAATTTTATGTCTGCAGCAAAGGGAAGAGGAAGTCAAAAGAGCATGACAGTTTCATGGGAAAACAGATATTAGACTTCAGGAAAGCCCAAAAAGCTGGAGTCTGTAGGCAAACTGCTGAGTAAAACACTGTAGAAAGAAGGCAGGCTATAGAGATATAAAGTAGGGTGACTTTAAATTCCTGACTGAATACTAATCTGTGCATATGGGAGAAAAAAACATAAGACAAGACACATGGAAAAATTCACAAACCTCAGTTATATCCCACCAGCTACAAGAGAAAGACGTAATAAAAGAGGCTCAAATAGCCCGATGCTAAAGGCTGTTGTAGACCTACACTTACAAAGACTTAAAAGCACATCTTCAAAAAATTAAACTGGTTTCCAGTAACTTATATGTGAATTAACAGAATAAAGTTCTGAGCCTGTGTGGCAGCACACACCTATAATCACAGCACTCTGGGAGGCTGAGGCAAGAGGAATACAAGTTCAGGCCCAGCCTGGGTAATTTAGAGACTATGTCAAAATAAAAAATTGAGAGGGCTATAGATGCAACTCAGCACAAAGGCCCACGGTCCAATCTTCACTACTTCAAAAAGTAAAAATAAGGTTCAACACTACTTCAAACTTTAAACAACCCAGGATCCCTAAACATTAAATACACATTTTCAATATCCAACCAAAAATTACCAGGAAACTACAAAGATTCAAAATGTAAAGCCCATAACAAAAAGAAAGCTCAACAAATAAAAACAAACCCAAAAATATTAAAAGATGAAATACTGACATATCTATATAAATATACTCTACATGTCCAAAAGGGTAAATGAAAATACAAATTTTATAACTGAAGAAGAAATTGTGTGTGTGTGTGTGTGTGTGTGTGTGTGGTACCAGGAATTGAACTCACGACCTCGAGCTTGCCAGGCAGGTGCTTATATGCCACTGAGCTAAATCCCCAGCCCGTGAAGAAAAAATTGTGAAACACAAATAAAAATAAACTACTACAAAAAATACGAGAAAACTACCGTACTAAGTAAAGTTTGAAAACACGCAAACTAGATATTGTAGAAAAAAGATCAGTAAACTTAACAACTATTTTCAGTTAGATTACAGATCTAAGCATATGAAACGATATAGCTTTTGAAAAATAATATAAAATACCTTTATAACTTCAAGGTAGGGAAAGTTCTCTTAAGACACAGAAACAATAACAAAGAAAAACTGGGTAAATTTAACATCCATCCATCAAGAGACTAGAGTAAAATAAAATTTAAACAAAAAAATCAGACAAGAGCCAAAGGGATATTTGAAACCTTGTTATAAAAAACTTAATATTAAGTATTCAGTCTCCTTGGTTACTTCATTCCCAAAAGAACAAAAACATAACTGGCACAAATTAGTAAGTCTAGCAGCACTGCTGACATGAATACAAACCAAAGGGAACTCTGTATATATGGCTTGTATTTGTGGTTTAACCACTTGACAAAATAATTAGCCATTATCTAAATAAAATTGGAGAAAGTCTGTAACTCACAAATCCCAATTCTAGGATATATCTTATTTTTTTTTAAACCCCACCCACTCCGATATATCTTATAACAGGGTATTTATAGGAGTCAACATATTTGTACAAAACTATTCAGATTAGCATTATAATGGCCCCAAACGTGTGTGTGTGTGTGTGTGTGTGAGAGAGAGAGAGAGAGAGAGAGAGAGACAGAGACAGAGACAGACAGATAGACAAGAAATTAGATGTTTATTCAGTAGATGATAACATATTGAGTTCTGGTACTTCTAAGGCAATGGGTTGTTCCAAGTAGAACTGCCTAGTAAGAGTCAACTGTCTGGCCTCTGTTCCTATTCTTGGTTCATATAGGCAAAAATCATGTTAGTTATAGACACCTGCAACTTGAAAGAAAGAAAGAAAGAAAGAAAGAAAGAAAGAAAGAAAGAAAGAAAGAAAGAAAGACAGACAGACAGACAGACTTTATTTGATGCTGGGCCAGGCATGGTATAACACCAGCATTTGGGAGACTGAGGCAGAAGGATTGCCCCAAGTCTGAGAATGGCCCCACACTTGAAGCAATCCTAAAGATTATCAGCAGAACATTCAGATAATGGCAGAGACTACAAGAAAAATGAGGCAACTAAACAACAAGAAACAAGGATAAATGTTAAAAAGACAACATGACCTGCCATATAGAAAACCCTAAATATTTCATCAAAAAACAGAACTAAAACAAATTCATTAAAGTTGTCAAATAAAAAAGTTAACATACAAAAACCAGTGGCATTTTTATAACTAATAATGAAAAATAAATAATCTCATTTGTAATAGCCAGAAGAAAAAAAAAAAAGACTGACCCATAAATTTAACCAAGTAGGCAAAAAATACACTGAAAATACACTGGAAAGGGCTGGGGAATATAGCTCAGTGGCACAAGCCCCTACCTCACAAGCACAAGGTCCTAAGTTTGATTCTCAGAAAAAAATAATAATAATAAAAAAAAATCAGTAAAAGAAATTAGGACCCAAGATAGTAACTAATTATATACAATGAGTTGAAATCGTTCATATAGTATTAGTATACAGTTTTTGAACTGGATACCTCATTGTAAGGCTTTTTATTATTTTGCCACTTTCTTCTATTGCTCTCTTCCCATTCCCTTGTTTCTTTTGGACTCATATTCTTGACATCTGCCCACTTATAAAAACAGTATGAATAATAAAATATAAAGAAATAAAAGTAAGAACCTACCTGAAGTCTTGCTAGTTGTGCAGTACGGGATACTATTTTATTATATGGCTCGACAATTTTTGCTTTCATCCTAAGAGAGAAAAAAGGAAAAGGAAGAATAAAATGACTTTCAAAATATCAATGGATAGAAATATCTCCGTACATACATAAATAAAATGAGCAACAGTACCTATCAACAGCTCCCTGTAAAGCCCCAATTCTTGTCTGCATCATCTGAAGAACACCTAGGAAAGCATAACCACATACATTAGTTTTATAAATCTACAAAGACTCACACTGGGTAAAAAAATCGTGTTAGAAAAAAATATTTTTAAGAAGAAAATATATATGTATTGATCAGCTTTTTCAAAAATCACTGGGATAAGATACCCAATACTCTCAACTTAAAGGAGGAGAGATTTAACTTGGCTCAGTTTCAGTTCATGGTTGGCCAGCTCCAAGGAAGAAACATCATGGCAGAACAGCATGGTAGAACAAAGGTGCTCACTTTATGGTGGCTGGGAAGCGTGGGGGGGGGGGACACGACAAGACGACACAGGGAATGGGACGACACACCAAGGTGGAGGTCATTCATCCATGACCCACCCAGACACACCCAAAAGATTACTAACCTTTCAAGCCAAAGAATTGACAATCAAGATTGTCACAATATACAAATGCAACTTTAATTTTTCTGCCATTGTTGTAAACCAAACCACCAATACCTTTTATTTGTATTGGTATGAAAAGCCTGTAACTAGCTTCCTCCTCCAATTCTTGTCCCACAAAAGAGAGCTTAGAGGGATTTCATGGACACAGGGTTTCAGTTTGGAGTGGTGAAAAGCTAGAACTGGAACTAGATAGTGGTAATGGTTATACAATACTGTAAATGTACTTAATACTGAATTATATGTTTTTAAACAGTTAAAATGGTAACTTTTATGTTTATGTTTAAAAAAGTGCCTTGGCTGGGGATTTAGCTCAGCGGCATGAGAGCCTGCCTGCCAAGTATGAGGTTGTGAGTTCGATCCCCAGCACCAAAAGAAAGTGCCTTGAGTATCTTCAAAAGTTCAAATCATACCATTCACTGTATTAAAACTATAGTCCACAGTTTATTTGATAAAGCCTTGTATGATATGGACATGGCAAACTCGACCTATATTCTGTCCAACCCTCATACTCCTGTTGGATAAGGACAAGATCTCCCAACTCAGAATCTCATTCTCTTTATATCAAACTACATTTTTACCTCACACCACTAAATATGTAACTAAGTATTCATCTGTATATCTATATAATCTTTTAATTACCTACTAGACTATAAATTCTTGAGATTAAAGGAACTGTCTTTCATTCACTACTGTATAAACAAAACCTAACTCAGAATCATTCCCCGGTAAGTAATCAAAACATTTTTGGATGAATTATGTGATATATAAACAATAGACACAGACTGGAAACACAATGGTGTCTTTACACTTCATTTACAACATAAGGAAGAAATTCTTAGGAAATTCTTAGGAAAGCAGTGTTTTGAGTTTTTTGTTTTGTTTTGGTGTGTTTTGTTTGATTTTTCTGGCTGATACTGAGGATTGAACTCTGGGCCTTGTGCATGCTAGGCAAGCATTATACCACTGAGCTACAGTGACTGTAACTAGGGAGCCACAGGAAAGTAGATTTTAAATTTTATTATTTAGGCTTTCCATTACTGCAGATTTTATTTTGATTTTTACCCTTTAAAACTCAGCTTCTATGTATGTACGATGGGCATAGTTTTAGTTTTGAAAGAATAGTAATCCAAATAAATGTAAGTAAATATATGCTGCCACATATTAAAAGAAATAACATCAGAACTAGTAAATATTTCTATAAACTACAAGTATGTGTTAATATATTCAGTTCAATGGAATCCTCCAGAGACTAAAGAATTTGTTTTTCTGTTGCTTTTATAGTTCACTCACCATAAACCTCCAACACTGAACTACCCTTCTTGTCCTTGTTATCACCATTTCCTTACATTCTCTTATCACTACAACCCACACTGTTCAAAGGTTTCCAAATACTCCACTAAAACAGATCTTATCAAGGTCACATGAAATCTCCAAACTGCCAAATCAAATACTCATTTTTGTCTTTATACTACCAGAAATTCATGATATGTTCGACCACTCTCTCCTTGAATCATTTTTCCTCTAGGTTTTCAAATTCATCATATTCCCTGGTTTTCCTCCTGTCTCATTAGTTGCCTCAGTTAGATTTCTCACTCTCCAAGACTAGTCTTATCTTCTTCATCCACAATGTTCTGACAGTTCCATTTAGTCCCAATGTCTAAGTACTACATGTGGAATAATTTATGTATATACGTGTGTGTGTACAGACATATACAAGAATACGTACACTTATCTACATGAAGAGAGATTTTCTTTATAACAGCCTGTATATATAGCCACACACATACACTCTCCAGCCCTAAATCTTCTGTGTCACATTTAAGATGCACAACTTTTTGGTGCTGTTTGTGTTTTGAGACAGGATTTCACTGTGTAGTTCAGGCTAGCCTTAAACTACTTAGCCAAGGTTGGCCTTTAACTTAAAGGTAATAATCCTGCCTTAGCCTTCCAAGTACTGGGCTTAAAGACTGTACTACCCAGCTGGCTTTAAAATGCACAACTTGAGAGGGACCAGCGGGCCTAACCAGGCTACACTCAGTGAACTCCAGGCAGCTAGCTGGGCCCAGAATCCACCCCTGGGCACTGACCGCCCGAGCTCTGGTGGAATCCCAGCACACACGGAGCAAACTTGGAACTCCGCTCCCAGGCAGTAAAACCATGCATGCCCTGCTTCTGAGGCTACCCCAGGACGCACGAGAGGGACGAGGGCACTAGAGGGACCAGCAGGCCTAACCAGGCTACACCCAGTGAACTCCAAGCAACTAGTAGGGTCCAGAACCCACCCTGGGCCCTGACCACAAGTGCCCCTGCAGAATCCCAGCACACAGGGCAAACTTAGAACTCTGCTCCCAGGGGAACCTTGGACTACAGTGGATTATCTGTGCTGGCTTGAAGAGAGATTAAGTGACTGCCTCACCCAAACAGAAGATCTCAGGTGGCTCCAGTCAGTATGGTGAGTATGCCCCTAAAACAGAGGTGTACAGTGGCTAAATAGGGCCAGTAGTAAAGTGCCCTCCAACTAACTGTAAGACCGTAGTAAGTCTGACAAGAGTGAGGGTGACCCCTTCCTACATAAAGAAAACATCAGGCAGAGTGAGGAGTGTGCCAAGGACTCCCTCGACTTGAAGAAAATCAAAAGGGCTTATGAGACACACAGGCACACAATAGGGACACAGTAGGGCCTCGGCCAACACAAACACTATAGACAGATTTGATGACCTGGAATAACCTGAAGATAAAGTACTAGCAGAAACTAAAAGTTGACCTACATCAGTACTACTAGGCTTGTCAGTCCAGGAAGAATATAGGACTCACCCAACAGGCCCTGCAGCAGGAAGTCAGGTGACTGGCCCACCTATTTATTGTGGGACCCAGCAACTGGACAAACATCAACCTTACAGTAGGACACCAACATACACACTACCAAGAGTTGATACTAACAGGTCAGAAGGACCAAATACTAACTCGAAAGAGGAAAATGGCAAAACAATGAAAAACACAATCTCAAACATCTAGTCCACCAAGAGCAAGTACAGGAGACAGTCAAATAGAGGACTCCAAAAGTAACATACCAGAAACCTCCGAAAAGATAGCAAATGAAATAAAAAAACAACTCCATGAGGCCATAGAGGAAATCAAATTAGAAGTACTCTCCCATGTAAAGATAGAAATAACAGCCTTAGTAAAGGAGTTGCTGAGTGCAGCTAAAGAAGAAATAGAGAAAAAAGTATAGGAGCATGGGAAACTGATTGAAACCTTGAATGAACGATATAGAAAACAAGCAGAATTCATGAAGCAAACTAAAAGACATCCAAGAAACGAAAAATTCTATTCAAAGCATGTAAAACTGTTTAAATAAAGCTGAGAATAGGATTTCAGGCCTTGAGGACAGGATCACAATCAGTGATCATAAAAGGATAGAACTTTTAAAAATAACTAAGCAGCATGAAATGAGAATCCAGAAGCTTCAAGATGATGCCAAGAGCAACAATATAAGATTAATAGGCACTGGTGAAGACGCTGGAGTCAATAAAAAGGACTAAGATATTCACAGAAATAACAAGAGAAAATTTCTCAAACATGGAGAAAAAATCTGATAGGCAGATAAGTGAGGCATATAGAACACCAAACAGTCACAACCAACATAAATCTACACCCAGACACATAATAATTAAGATCTCAGACATACAACATAAAAACAATACTAAAAGCTGTTAGAGAAAAGACATAAGTCACCTATCGAAGAAAGCTCATTAGAATCACAGCAGATTTTTCAGCACAAACCCTCAAGTCAAGATGTGCTTGGAGTGAGATATTTCAAGCCCTGAAAGAAAACAACTTTCAACCTAGACTGATGTACCCAGCAAAACTTTCATTCAAATTTAATGGAGAAACAAGATACTTCCACGACAAAGAACAACTAAAGAAATTCATGTCCACCAAACCAATCCTAGAAAGAGTATTGAAAGACATACTAGACAGAGATAAAAATAACCACAATCCCCAGAACAACAGAAAGAAACCACCAGGTAGGACAAGCAATTAAATAAGGGGGAAAAGCAGAAAGCAAAAAATTGGAAAATAACAGGGTAACATCAAACCGGTACATATCAGTGATATCCATAAATGTACATGGCCTCAATTCAACTATCAGAAGAAATAGGTTGACAGAATGGATCACGAAACATAACCCCACAATATGCTGTATACAAGAAACACATCTGACCCAAAAGGAAACTCACAGATTAAAAGTCAAAGGATGGAAAACAGTATCCCATGCAACAGGAACCCAGAAAAAAGCAGGGGTAACTATTCTATATTCAGACAATGTGAACTTCAAACCTAAAATGATTAAAAGAGACAAAGAAGGTCACTACATACTCATAAGTGGAAAAATCCAAGAGGAAGAACTAACAATTATAAATATATATGCACCAAACACATGAGCACCCAACTATATAAGACAGATACTAATGGACATGAAAAACCAAATACACAAGAACACAATTATTACAGGGAACCTTAACAGCCCATTGTCACAAAGAGATAGATCAACTAGACAAAAAAATCACCGAAGAAATAATAGAGCTAAATCATACCTGTGAGCAATTGGACGTAGTAGATGTTTACAGAGTGTTCCACCCAACCACATCAGAACACACATTCTTCTCAGCTGCACACAGTACATTCTCCAAAATAGACCATATATTATCCCATGAAACATTCTTAAGTAAATGCAAAGGTATTGAAATTATCCCATGCATACTATCTGACCATAGCACACTGAAATTGGAAATTAATGGCAAAAGAAATTGCAAAAGCTGCATAAATACATGGAAATTAAATAACAACCTTTTGAACAACCAGTGAGCTACAGATGAAATTAAAGAAGAAATAAAGCAATACCTACAATTCAATGAAAATGGGGAAACAACATACTGTAATCTGTGGGATTCAATGAAAGCGGTCTTAAGAGGGAAATATATAGCAATAAATTGTCATATCAACAAAACAGAACGAGCACAAATAAACAACCTAATGCTTCATCTAAGCTTCTAGAAAAAGAAGAGCAAGTTAAACCCAAAGCTCACGGAAGAGAGGAAATAGTAAAGATTAGACCAGAAATCAATGCAATTAAAACTAAAAAAAAAAAAATTTCAAATAATTAATGAATCAAAAAGGTGGTTTCTTGAGAGAATAAACAAAACTGACAAACCTCTAGCTAACCTTATAAAGAAAAAGAAAGAAAAAACCCAAATTCAAGCAATAAAGAATTGCGTAAAAAGGGAGAAATTACTACAGATACCATGGAATTCAAAAGATCATGAATACCTACTTTGAAAATCTCTACTCACGTAGAGAGGAAAACACATAGGAAATGGACAGATTTCTAGAAACATATGAACTACCAAAGCTCAATCAAGAAGATAAAGCAATTTTGAATAACCCAATATCAGCTACTGAAATTGAAAACATAATAAAAAAAACTTACCAACAAAGAAAAGCCCAGGTCCTGATGGATTCATGGCTGAATTCTACAAGAAATTTAGAGAAGATTTGATGCCAATACTCCTTAAACTCTTCAATGAGATTGAAAAGAAAGCAATCCTCCCTAAATCATTCCTGGAGACAAATATTACTCTCATACAAAAACCAAGTATTATTCTCATACCAAAACCAGAGAAAGATCCAACCAAAAAGGAGAACTGTAGGCCAATCTCACTAATGAACACTGATGCAAAGATTCTCAATAAAAAACTGGCAAATAGAATACAGCAAATCATCCAGAAGATTATACATCATGACCAAGTGGGATTCATTCCAGGAATGCAGGGATGGTTTAACATACACAAATCAATAAATGTGATACACCACATCAAACAGAGCCAAAAACAAAAACCACATGGTCATCTCAATAGATGCAGAAAAAGCTTTTGATAAGGTCCAACACATGTTCATGATAAAAACCCTTCAGAAACTCGGAATACACGGGGTCTACCTCAACCTTATAAAGGCCATCTATGACAAACCAACAGCCAATATTATACTAAATGGACAAAAATTGAAAGCTTTCACTTTAAAATCAGGAACAAGACAAGGATGTCCTCTATCATCAATCCTTTTCCAAATAGTTCTGGAAACACTAGCCAGGGAAATCAGACAAGAGAGAGAAATAAAGGAATAAATAAATACATAAATAAAGATAGGAAAGAAAGAAGTTAAATTATCACTATTTGCAGATGACATGATACTCTATATAGAAGAACCAAAAAGCTCCATTAAAAGACTCCTAGAGGTAATAAACAAATTCAGCAGTGTAGCTGGCTACAAAGTCAATGCTCAAAAATTAATAGCATTCCTGTACACAAACAAGAAACTCACCGAGAGAAATAATAGAAATATCGCCCTTCACAATAACATCTAAAAAAATAAAATACTTAGGAATCAACCTAAGAATGTAAAAGACCTATATGCTGAAAATATACTACACTAAAAAAGGAGATTGAAGAGGATATTAGAAAATGGAAGGATATTCCTTGCTCTTGGCTAGGAAAAACCAACATTATGAAAATGACAATACTCCCAAAACCGTTATACAGATTTAATGCAATCCCAATCAAAATACCATTGACATAGCTCACTAGATCTAGAGAAAACACTGCTAAAATTCATTTGGAAACAGAAGAAACCTAGAATAGCAAAGGCAACTCTGGGTAATAAAGACAAGGCAGGAGGCATCTCAATTCCTGACTTGAAACTGTACTACAAAGCCACAGTGATAAAATCAGCATGGTACTGGCAAAGAAATAGACCTGAGGATCAATGGAACAGATTAGAAGATGCAAGTATAAGTACAAAGACACTCAGCCACCTGATATTGACAAAGGGGCTAAATATGTTCACTGGAAGAAGGATAGCCTCTTTAATAAATGGTGTTGGAAAAACTGGTTCTCCACATGCAGAAGGCTGAAACTAGATCCATGCCTATCACCAGGCACAAAACTAAAGTCTAAATGGATCAAAGACCTAAACATTAAAACAGAAAAACTAAACCTACTGGAAGAAAAGGTAGGTAAAAGTCTTGGAGACATATGGGTAGGCAGAGAATTCATGAACAAAATGCAAACTGCACGAGAAACACTTCAGAAAATCAACAACTGGGATCTCATATTATTGAAAAGTTTCTGCACTTCAAAAGAAGTCACCAATAGAAAAGAAAACCCACAGAATGGGAAAGAATTTTAGCCAGCAACCCCTCACACAAAGGACTTATATCAAGAACATATAAAGAATTGAAAAACATCAAGCCTCCCAAATTCAAAGACCCTTTCCAAAAATGGGCATCTGAGATGAACACACAGTTCTCAGATGAAGATATTCAAATGGCAAATAAATACCTGAAGAAATGTTCACCATCACTGGTCTTTCGAGAAATGCAAATTAAAACAACACTGAGATTTCATCTCACTCCTGAAAGAATAGCTGTCATCAAGAAATCAACTGATAGGAGCTGGGGATTTAGCTCAGCGGCATAAGCGCCTGCCTTGCAAGCAAGCAGTTGTGAGTTCGATCTCTGGTACCAATAAAAAAATAAAATAAATAAAATAAATTAAATTAAATTAAATTAAATTAATAAAATAAAATAAATAAAATGAAATAATGAAATGAAATGAAATGAAATAATGAAATGAAATGAAATAATGAAATGAAATGAAATAATGAAATGAAATAAAATAATGAAATGAAATGAAATGAAATAAAATAAATAAAATAAAATAAATAAAACAAAATAAAATAAATTAAATAAATTAAATGAAATAAATAAAATAAATGAAATGAAATGAAATAAAATGAAATAAAATAAAATAAACTGATAACAAATGTTGGTGAGGCTGTGGGGAAAAAGGAACACTGCTCCACTGTTGGTGGGAGTGTAGAATAGTGCAACCACTATGGAAAGCAGTTTGGAGAATTTTCAGAAGACTAGGATTGGAAGTTCCATTCAACTCAGATATTCCCCTCCTGGATATTTTCCCAGAAAAACTGAAACGATCGTATCACAGTGATATATGTGCACCCATGTTTATAGCAGCACAATTTGTAATAGCTAAATCTTGGAAACAACCAATATGCCCATCAACTGCAGAGTGGATTAAAAAAATGTGGTATTTTTATACAATGGAATATTACTCAGCTATGAAGAAGGATGATCTTGAGGCCTTTCATGGGTAAATGGAGACAACTTGAGACTATCCTCATTAGTGAAATAAATAAGGATCGTATTTATAGATGTCACATTGTGTCTCTAGTGTAAAAAATAATAAGAACTGTAGGAATAATAAAACCCAAAATGTGTAATTGCTACTGTAAAAAAGAGGAAAAGAAAGTGCTCTAAAGGATATAACTGTATGTATGTTTAAGTGTGTAAGATGGATGACCATATTACTGTTTTTGTTAGATAATGGAGCAGAACTGTTAACAGTCTCACTGTTTGAATGTGTACTTTGTATGTTTTAATTTTGTAACTTGAACAACTATTTCCAAGATGACAGTATGTAATTCATCAAGTAGTGATTTCTTAGTGGGGTTTTTTTGTTTTCTTTTTTTCCTTGGAATTCTGTATTGTTGCTACCCCTTTTTCTGTTTTGTTTTGTTTTTCTCTTTAAATAAAATTATAAAAAAGTAAAATAAAATGCACAACTTCTGACTTACCCTAATGCCAATAAAAATCATAATCCAGTTGATCTAATCTCAGTTACTTTTATGGCTTATATCTAGGTTTTCCCCCAAAATCTTATGTGCTCATAGATGGATTTAAGGCATATGATAGTGGGATTAGGACTGTGTGATACTAAATTAGTCCACTGATTGGAATTATCATAGTTCTGGGTGTGACTGAATGAATTTACTGAAGATAGAAGCCCCACTCTGAGTGTAGGTGGCATCAACCAAAAGGCTTATAACCTGAATGGATTAAAAGGGACTAGGAGGCTCCATGATGCTTGCTGCCTTGTGCTTGCCATGCCATTAACTGTTTCTCCTCTGCAATGCCCCTTTGCCATGCCACCCTGCCTTGGAGTCGACTAACTATGGGCTGAAACACCTCCAAATACAGTGAGCTGAAATATTCTTTTCCTCTTTTAACTAGTGGATGTCAGGTATCCCTTCTCAACGATGAGTAAAGAAAGATAGTTACTCATACCATCATCTATTAAACTGTGCAGATCAAAATCTTAGGGGTTCCTAGTAGTCACTACTGTATTGTCTCTGAACCCTGTCATTTCCAATCAACAAATTCTATCTTCTGTGCTTCCATTTTACCCAATCTCTTTACATCCACCACTCTAATCCTTCAACTACTCTAATGGCATCCCTCGTTTCACCTTTGCCTTTCTACACAGCCACCAAACCAAATGATTTAAAAATACTATTAATCTCATCACACAACAATAATCCAACTTAAATCCCCGAATGGCTTACCCCACTTTTAGAATAAAATCAAAAGTCCTTTCCAAGAGTTTCTCCCCATATTCACTACACTTATTCACTAAAGTCTTACTGGCCTTTTTTCTACCCTTCAAACATGCAAGGTAATTCCTGCTTTCCCTTTTAATGGTCTGCAAGCTGACAACATTCTTCTTCCTAGATCTTCACATGATGGTTTCTCACTCAGAGCTTAGCCCAAATGTCATCTTTTTACCTCCCTTGACCATCCTAGAGAGTAAAGAACTCCTCTTCCTCCACTCTACCACCTGTTTTATGTTCCAAAAAGGTAATAAACATGTCTATTATTCATACGTCTTATACCTAACAAGTTCTCAATTTCTATTTGATGACTAAATAAACAAATGAATGGGGATACCATCTTCTTAATAGACTTAGTAAATGTACCTCTAAACTATTTAGCAAAATTTTTACATGTACAGGGGAAAGCAAATGGAGAAATTAGGATTCAGATTCAAATTGTCTAATATGTAGCACACTTTCCAACAACTCAAAATAACATTCTAGTAAGTACTGAGAAATATACACTATGCTAAAATGAATACTAACTTAAACCTAGGCTTTCTATATTGAAATAATCTGGATAACATGCTTAGTTTATCACAGGAGTTTAAGAACCAAGCCTTCAGAATTCTACACATTGAATCTATCAGACAGTCTTTCTAACTCAGTCTATGCATATTTATAGTTTGTTTGGGGGTACGAGGATGTAACCCAAGGCCTCACACATGCTACCACTGAGTACACTCCCAATTCTAACAGCATGACTTAAATACTGCCATCTTTGTAAACCACTCTGGGAAAAACAAGCACATAGTAGAACTAAAACTTCCCATACTAGGCTAATTAGAACTTTGAGCATCTTAATTTACCCAACAACATAGTTCAATGACAATTCAAGATTTTTTTTTTTTTTTTTTTTTTTTTTTTTTTTTGTACCGGGGATTGAACTCATGACCTCACGCTTGCCAAGCAGGCGCTTAAGCCACTGAGCTAAATCCCTGGCGACAATTCAAGATTTTCAAGTAACAATCAAGCTGACATTTCCCAACATGTTAAGTTCTATACCAGTATGTCTTGGAAACATTGTACATGCTGAGAATAAATTAATACCTTTGAGTGGATGAGAAATACCAAGAGAATCATTAAAGAATAGTGTACAACAAAAACAATATCCACCCTTTTTAACTTCCAATCTGAACACAGGGAAAAATCAATTAGCTTTTCTCACGATGTGCAATGATTAATAATAGTAATGACACAAGTAATTAAACACAATAGTAACATTTTATATTTATGACCTGTGGTTTAATCAAAAGAATGAAAAATTCATATAAGATTTAGTCAATGAAAAATGAGAGAAATGAACAAGTAAAAATTCAATGTATTATTATTTACTATACTTTCATTAAAGAGAGTTGCAAAGAAAGACTCCATAAAAAAATAATTTAAGCCTATTTCCACAACTAGGTGGCAATGACATTTTTGTTATTTTAATTAACTAACATTTGTAGATGCACTATTTGCAGGCATTAAGCATTCTGCTAACTCATTTAATCCTCAGAATAATTCCATCCTGATACATATTAATACTTTTTTATATAAAGAAAAGGTTAGATAACTTCTCCTACATATCCAGTAAGTAGTAAGAATTAAAATCCAGATAGTTAAGTCAACAAAGTTTTATTAAAATTTTACTGGAACACAGCCACACATACTCATTTACATGTTATTTGGCTGGCTGCTTTCAGCCCACTATGGGTAGAGTGTAGTGGTTACAATAGATTGAATGACCTGTTGTAATGGTTGATACACTGTCAACTTGAGAAGTGTAAACTAAGCCACTCAGCAGGAGGCCAGGGTCCTCACTTTGTAAACATCTCATCTTGTGCAAAAGCAGTGCAGAGAGATGCTGTGAGTGCTACACTGGACCTGGAGGGGAGGAGGTACCCTGTATACGACTTCACCTTTTGCTCTTGTTGCTTTTGCTGTCTTCTGTTGCCTTGAACTATTAACTCTGTGCCATGCCACCCTACCTTGGAGCCAGCTGATTAGGGACTGAAACCTCCACAAAGTGTGAACTAAATAAACCCTCTCTTCCTTAATTTTGGACGTCAGGTATTTTGTCCCAGCAACAAGAGAAAAGTAACCAACACACCTGCAAAATCTAAAAATATTTACTATCTCATGCCCAAAGGAAAAAGTTTACCAATCTCTGATATAGCTCTATTTAATCTGTAATTGTTGGAAAAAGTATACCTTCCAAAGACTCAATCCCAGTTGCTTGAGCAAGTAAATCTTCATGTCTTGCAACAACCTGAAAATCAAGAATGAATAATCAGCATTTACTGATACACTACCAAGCATTTTTTTCTGTACCCATGGAGTAGAATTAAAGGTCTCACTTGGTGAACAGAGGAGACATGTAGTAATACAAAAGGAAAACAAAAGGCATACTTGAGATGAGTAATTAACAGGAGGCTATACACACATTTACAGTTCAACACATAGCCTTATTTTAGCTCAATTTGGGCTACTAAAACAAAACCCTATCGACTAGGTAATTTATAAAACAGAGATTTATTACCCAAAAGTCTGGAAGGAGAGAAGTACATTAAGGTGCCACCAAATTCAGTGTCCATTGAGCACCCATTTTCACCATAAATGGTGCCTTCTATGTGTTCTCACATGGTGGGAAGATGAAACTCCCTTGGAATTCTAACAAAGGTACTAATCACATACCAAAGGCTCCATCTGTTTTTATCCCCAGTACTGGGGAATAAATTTAGGGCCTTTGCCATGCGGTACATCTCCAGCCCTTTTGTTATTTTTGAGATGGGATCTCACGAGGTGGGACTAAGTTGCCAGGACTGGGCTTGAATTTACAGTCCTCCTGCCTCAGCCTTCCAGAATGCTAGACTGCAAGCAAGTATCACCACACCTCATAATACTATCACATTGAGGATTAAATTTTAGGATATGCATTTGAGGGAAACAAACTTTCAGATCATAGCAAGCCCCTGCTTTCCTAATGAAATAAGTAAATGGAAGCCTGCCAGAAATGGAAAAATCAGCCAAATCCTCATATGCTGTTATTTGCTTTTCCTTTAAGAAATGTTTAAGTTCTCTTGGTTCTTGAACTTAATTCATCAGCACCAAGGCCACATCCTAATCTGGAAAGATAAAGCACTCAGTACCCCTCTATCTCTGAACATCTCCCTGCTTTCAGTTACCTAGTGTCACAACAAATCCTGCTCCCTGTAAATGACTGATGTTTTCACCAAAATTAGGGCAATGTGAATGGTTTTAACAAAATAAAAAAGGTTAAGAGTTAAAAGCCCCTGGAAAAGTTGAAAAGACTTAAAAGTATACTGTCATAGACTGTCTTGCAGCAAACAAGATAAACTTTTAAGAGATGTAAGAAACAGAAGAAAGATGAAATCTGTTTTCCTATTTCTGTTCTGGGTACTAAGAAAGATTTGAAGTCATGCTGAAGTCATGCTTTAGAGACAGCTGAAAGAGCAATATTCACCATTCCAGCGTCTACTCTCTAGGCATCTAGAAGTAGAGCTTCAGCAATGGCACCAGAGATGACTGCACAAGCTCGTAGGCCTCCATCCATCATCAGTGGTACTTCAACTCAATCCTTTGACTGTCCCCAACAATTTCACAAGCATGCAGTTCTCTGTACTAAATAGCTTTGTTTTAAATACCTAAAATGTTTTATTTATTTCCTGTACTAAGCTCTCAGTAAATCTTTTGCACTTTTAATCTCACTATTTTAATTACTTTTATTGTATTTTATTAGGTAACATTATCCTAATTTTGCTTCCATAGAAAATTATAGCAAGTTCACTTCTCACACAAGTCTGAGACTTTCTCTACTTCATCTTCTACACTACTCTAAATACAAACCGCCCCCATTTAGGAGATAGTAAATAAATTTTACATTGTTATTGATACCTGCAGAGAAGGGACTACATGCAAAGAATAAGGAAAATAATAAGTACAAATGAACAGAAATAATTTCAAGTGGTTCTTGCAAGAAGCCACCCCAAGAATACACAGAATTCTGTCCTGCTCCCACAAACACCTTGCATTTCTGTATTTAAAATATACATTTGCCAGTTATTATTTTTGTCTTTTATCTGCCACTGATCTGAGTCCATTAATATGTTCTATCATCTTTATAACCTAACCAAAGCCTGGCAATTAAAATTCCTTCTAAATATGTGTCAATAAAATAATGAACTCTAATGTTTAATTAGAATTTTTAAGTTAAAGTAGTATTAGAAATCATCCCAATCCTTGTAAACTGCAGTTTTGATTGAAAAAAAAAAAAAAGACACAAAACTCACGACATACCAAATCTAGGTTTCCTGGTAAGTATTTATTAGTGCATTTGTTATTCATCGAACTATTTGGTACTCAGACAAAATTCACAACAACAAAGTATATCATGAAACCAACCAGTAATAAAAATTACAAAAACGTAGAATATGAAGCATCAAGATTCTATACTGCAATCTCCTCTTAAGTCATTCCAGCCCATATAAATAAAAACAAAAAGATAAGACTCAAAGACATTAAGTGATATGAAAGTCAATAAACATTATGACTAAGATTATTTGTTCAACCCACCCCATTTATCAACATTTTTTTAATTTTCAAGAGAATAAGACTAAACAAAACAGAATTGAGCCAATCAAAACAAAACAGAACATGATACAGACTTCAAAACAAGACAATAAGAAATCAACAATGACTACCATAATGCCTCTTGTTATCTTCAAAGTAGCTGCCTATACCATCAGACATAATAAAATCAAACAAAACAGAATAAAACCAACCAACACAAAACAATGAAAGCAATATAGGAAAAAAAAAAAGAAAGCAATATAGGGGTTCAAAACAAGAAAATAGGACATCAGCAATAGCTACCATATTATATTTTGTTATCTTTGAAATAGCTGCCCACACTATTTGATATAATAAAATCAATCAGAATAAAACCAAACAAAACAGAACAATGAAAACAAAGCATGGCTTTAAAACAAGATAATAGGAAATTAACAATGGCTACTGCCTTCCCTTTTCAGATGCTTGCCCCCTTTCATTTTCACAATATCCACTGTACATTTTGGATCCCACTCTCTTATACTAGGGAGACAACACAATGTTCACCCATGTGACACTGAACCATTTCATCCATAAGCATCATCTCAAGTTGTATCCATTTACCTACAAGAGCCTCGAGATTATCTTCATAGCTGAGTAGCTTTCCAACTGTATAAAAATGCCGTATCTTTCTTATCCATTCTGCAGTTGATGGGCAAGCTAGCCCTGCCTTTTCCTTATTCCCTGCCACATGGAGCATTGTTTTCTCTCCTTTTACTTTCAGTCTATGAATTTCCTTTCACGTTAAATGTGTTTCTTGTACAAAGCATATTAATAGATCCTGTCTCCTGACCCACTCTCTGTTTTGCTTTATTGGTAAACTGAGGTCTTCTAAATTAATGGTCAACATGTACTGACTCATCTCTGCCTTACTATTTTCCTACCACTGGCTCCCTACTTCTCCCCTCCATTCACCTGCTTACCCTGTTTAGTGATCCCCCTCTGCTGCTATTCCTGGAATTGTGGTCATGTTTGTCTCTCTCTAGAATGTCCTTTAGTGTTCTTTGTAGAGTTGGTTTGGTGGTCATGAATTCCTTCAGTTGGGAAATCTTGTTTCTCTACTAATTTTGTTTTTTTTTTTTTAGTTTT
>PVJX010033649.1:0-19532 GCA_004027295.1 Dolichotis patagonum | reverse complement strand
ATGTTCTTATTTCCTAGCAGAATACTTGGGACCTCAGAAGTATTCAACAAATATAATTTGCTTATAAGATGAAAAGTTTTATACCTGAAATGGAAGTATAAATTTATAAGAGTGTTTACATGACTGATTTGTACTTTACTTTATCATGGTCATATGTAGCAACAGACATGGATCCAAAGAATTCATTTGAATCACCTCAGTAAGTTTCAAATATTAAATCATAACTCACCCTCTCATAGATGACCTTTCTCAATGAATTAATCATTCAATAATTGAGCTTTCTTCATACACATGTCAAGCCAACTCTTTGAGAAATGTCAGGAATGTTATATAAACAGGCATCATCCCAATGGTATGACAATGTCAGAAAAGGAAGCCAATTATTAGCCAGAAGTGTCCTAAGGAAGAAAATATAAATTAACCATAACTTTATCAAGAGTCCACAAGGAAAACATTTAATAATCACCTTCAGTCATGTCCTTCTCTATAGAAACACTATCTCTTCCTAGTATCTATTTAATTAAATAGTCTTTACACAAAATCAATTATTAGTCACTCTGAAGACAGTTGAGGGATTTTAAGGTCAGTATAAGTCATAAACAGTCAGCTTTACCAAGGCAAACAAAATCACTGAATAAATAAATTACAATAGAAACTGTCAGTTGGGAAAAGTGGCTATGAATCTAAATGACAATTCAAGTTTTAATGGTCATTAATGGGAAATTTTGCCAATCCAAACTCTATTTCCTTAATGCAGAATACATAGAAATTAAACAAATCATTTAATAGCATGCAAAGCAGTAGTTTAAAAGTGAAATTTCATTTCCATCTTTAAAAAATATGGTTCTGTTATGATGATAATAAACAAATATTTCTTATACATTTTATTCCAAATCAAGCATTTTGCTAGTAATTTTCATGCACAGTATGTAACAGATAGAAATTAACATCAGCTGTGGAAATTCCTCACCAAAGGGGTAAAATGATGATCACAGAGAAACAATTCACCAATATTATAGTTGTTGATGAATAAAGCAAAACTTCAAATCAAAAGATTTTTGACTTAGGAATCAAGTGTCTTTCGTTAGCAAACTATATCATATGAACATATGAATAAAAGTTGAAAAATTATTGATTGATTAATTTTATGAACTTTACACTTTTAGACATGTTGACCTTATAGGTTTTTTTTAAAATTACTCTTTAATAGTTTTTTTTAGGCCAGAGATTTAGCTCAGTGGCTTAAGCACGAGGTTGTGAGTTCGATGCCCGGTAAAGATTCTGTAGAAATTTCCAGCAAAATATATCTTAACAACTTCCAAAGAAACTCATATTGACCATCAACAATTGTTAATGTGTGAATATTGTTACATATGTTTATATTCACTGTATTTCTTCCACCTGTGGCTTACTTTAAACACAATTCTAAATGTATAGATTTTATCTTTAAAAAAGTTTCGCTTCATATCTAAAACATAAGGGAATGATACTGTTAAATATTCATAACATCATTATCATTTGCTGAAAAATAATTTACTAAACTTACAAAGTGTTCAGGCAACCTCCAAAGACACCAATGACTCCATTAGTAATGTACTCTTACAATGTGGTGTTGGGTGTCACAGAGTCACATATTATGATCAATTGAAGTATCTCATACCTTATTAAACTTTGATTATCTCTGCTTTCTTTGCTCTGGTGAGCTTTGATCCACCAGATGCAACTAGCATAGCCATAATTGGGACAATAGAAAATGATCTTTTGATTTTGACAGCGGTAACTTGGCAACAAGATCATTCTTGTTCAAGAATGATTATTCTACTTCAGGGTTTTCATCGTTGTTTATTGTTCTCATTTAATTTATTATTAATTTATTTTTAGAGTAATTCACAGTTGACAGAGTGTTTTTTATCCCAACCATCTCTTTAGGGATGATGGTTACATCAACGGAGATTTTCCCTCCCTATAAAATCAGTAAGAGTTGCAGAATGGAGACTTTCTGGTTCTACTGTTTTTCCTGCTTTTTTGTATTATTTTATTTTATTTTATTTTATTTTATTTTATTTTATTTTATTTTATATTTTATTATTTGTTCTGCTTCATTTGTTTCTTTAAAAAGAGCTACTTCTACTGAAAGTTTCCTTAATTGAATAATTGCTTGGTCCTAGACACATTCTGTACTCTAAAGATGGCTGAATACTCTAAAGATAATACTGGATTTTTTACCTGTAAAAATTTTATTTAAAAAAAATAAGCCCTGATATCTTTACAAGGAAACCAGAATATAAATATGACATATGTTTTGTTTTCATTTGAATTCTGTAATAAAATCATGTTACAGAAATTACAGTCTATAACAACTTTCACTTACTATCGCTGATAAAATCATATCATTTTTAGCCAATACAGTCTCTTCAGTATGATTCCTTCATCTTGTGGTTTTGCCATGCTCATACTAGTTATTAACTACTTCCTTGGTGTTTTCTAGAATGATATTCTAGTTTACCCTTCTATAATTCCTGTCTAGGTCTAGATTCATACATTTCTACAAAGAAGTATTTTTCTTTTATTAAAACTGTATTTTAACCTTATATTGATTATATATTATCTCCTTGAATTATTAAAGAATATTGTTTAAATGACTTAAGTGGGATATTAAGAAAAGTGAAAAATACCCATCCTCACAGGATGTATTTTATATACCCTATACATTGTAAAAATGTTGAAGATATGGTATATATAAGTCAACTTTCCCATCACTAAGACATAATACTCCACACCCACAATTTAAAGGAGGATAAATTTATTTGGATCATAATTTCCTGTGGGTTCATTCGATGGTTGCCTGGTTCCAAGCCAGAAACAGCACAATGGCACAGCCTGTGGTACCAGAACTTGGGAGACTGAGTGAGACAGGAGGATTTCCTTGAGTTGGAGCACAGCTCAGGCTACATGCTGTGCAAGACCAATCTGGAATACATACTAAGATTTTGTCTCAAACAACCACAGCAACAACAACAACAACAACAACAACAACAACAACAACAAAATCATGGTTGAAGGGCTAGCTGGAGGAAAATTGCTTATCCCATGACAGTCTGGAAAAGGAGAGAGTGAGGAGTTGGGGAAAGAATACTCTTAGAGGTCACATCCCCAGTGACCCACCTTTAACCAGGCTCCACAGCCCAACAGCTCAATCTGACGCAAACTCATTAGTGGACTAATGCATTGATAAATGCAGCACTCCATGATTGAATTACCTTCCAAAATTCCCACCTCTGAACCAAAGACTTCTGGGCATATTTGAGACCTAATCTATAACATGATTCATACTAATGCACTCAGCAGTTAGTACTGGAGTCTCAAAAACAGTTTCCATGCAAAAAATAAATAATTTCTGAGTGGGGAGTATTACTACCATTAACATGTGGAGTATCGGACATATCAAGTACACATTTTTTAACTTATTGCCTAACAAATTATTGTTGGATTCAAAAAAAGCACATTTTGAAAGGGACATCTATCTTCTTTATTAAAGAAATCAACAATATATTAAGCAGAGTAGTCATGATTTTAAGTTAAAAATAAAGCTCTCCATCCACATTAAGAAGAATAAGATTTGAAGAAGATAACATTAATTTGCACTACCTGTAGAACAAATTAGCAAATGTTGTGACCATCTGTGAAAGACACCAGGGCCACATAAAACATGAAATTATTTAATGTGTTAAACCCATTTAAAATGTTTGTATCCTGTTAGTTCTAACATAATTACTATGTTAATTTCTGTGTGTTTTGCATATTAAACAGAGCACACTCTGGGAAGCTAATGGCTGCTATGTCAGTTTTTTTATTAAATCACAAAATAAACATGCACAATCCTGCTCCCGAAGATAATTAGTTTAGCATGTCTGCCAGAGTTTAAATATTGGATATGTTTTGAATGTCTGACTCCTTTAGGGGGTGACAATGGGTATGGAAGTCTCGAGTCTCTTCAGATCCACAAGTCAAGAACTCTTGCAACAGAAGAGAACTTGAAAGTGTGGTTTTTATCTTCCATTCATAATTTAAGCACTGCAGTTATGAAAATAGCAAGAAGGCATTTCCACTACCATTCTACATAGAGCAGTACCAGCAATAAAGGGAAGGACAGGGAAATACAAAATTCACTTCATTTGTGTAAAACATTTCAACCAAGTTTGCAATCAGTGATACATAAAAATACAGCTTGTTCTAAATTTAAGCATAAGTCACAGAAAAGAGACCAAAAATTTCTTACTCTGGTTTCAGAAGCATGCATACATTCATTAGACAAAGAGGAATATGAGTCTTTCAAAAACAATGTAAAAAACAAAAGTGAGACCAATCAAGGCTGTAGACAGCAGTAAGTACAGTGGGGTGAACCTCGCATTCTTCCTCATACAAGTCACCTCCAGTTTCATTGGCACAAGATGCTGATGCCAGGCCTGGTAGGCATTTAAGGTGGAGGACACTGCTTCAGTGGGGCAAGTGCATACCTTGTGTTTCTGTTTTGCACTGCACACTTGTTCAACCATTAAGCTGGGAAGGTCTTACATAGGGTGGGAAGGCTCTATTGTGAGGCCTCTGACTGACTTACTTTAATTTCAGTTCCATTAAATGTATTTAGTATAAATACATATTTAGTATAAATACATTTAATGTCCCTTGAATGCTGAGGAATGTCCCTTGAATTTTGAGTCTTCGTTTCTACTTCTGATAAATGAAAGCAATATTAAATGTTCTGTACCTGCTGAAAAATCAAATAGGGTAATTTATGCTGAAGATAAAGCCAGGATTTTGACATATAGTAGAGCCTTTACATGGAAAACATAACTTGCATATAATTCAGTTGCTATTATTTTACTTTATTTATCACTATTGGCCTTTTAGAGGTTTAGAAGATCTTAAGTTTATTTTCATTTTTAAAATCTTTACTAAAAGTATAAAATTATCCCAGGCAATATTTTTTAAATATTTAAACTTACATGGTATTGGGCATTGAACCCGAGGTTTACGCAGTGAGATACATCTATAGCTCTCTCTCTCAGCTCTCTCTCTCTCTCTTTCTCCTCTCTCTCTTTAGTTTTTTGCCTTTTATTTTTCTTTTATGAAAAAATATGTGAGGCTATCTCAGTTATTTTTCTGTCATTGCTGAGATAAAATACCCAAAACTCAAAATTACGGAAGGGAAGATTTACTTAGCTTACAGTTTCTGGAGGTTTCAGTCCATTATCAGCTGGCTCCAAGGCAGGGTAGTATGGCACTGGGGCAGCACTTCAAGCAGCAGCCAGAGCAAAACTAGAGAAACAAGCCTCTTCTCCTTCCTTATATTGTACACAGCACAATATCCCCAGTGCGGGGGGGTAGCACTCAAAAAATCTCTGTACCCTCCTGCTGTGCAGGGTGAAGATATTTAAAAAGCAAAGATCCTGGCACCCTGCTGCTTCTCTTAGTTAAAGTTCTAAACTTCTCAAGCTGACACAATGCAACCACCACAACAGTAACTAAGTTACCTTGGCTAGGCTTGAATTTTGGTCCTTGTGCCTCAGTCTGCAAAAGTATTTTCATTATCAAGATAATGTTCATTTTCCTTAATGCCCACTATAAACTTTTCATTTCAAATGTATGTTACATACTTTCTTTTTTGCTCTTAAAAATGAAACCCTGAGTGAGGAAGTGAGGACAGGGGTGATGTATCTAATTATCTCTATCCTGAAATTAAAAATGTTAAAGGCATCGACAAAAGCTAGTCAGTAACTAAGTGAAGGCTGAGTCTCAAGTCTCCTCAACCTGCTAGCGACTGTGTCTGATGATGAATTTCTTTGGATAGATGAACATTCTCACAACTGCTTGCTCTTTTCCCCCATCTGATTTTCATTCTTTTGTTTTAGTACTGTTTGTAACTGTTGCTTTTAGTTAAGAAAACTCTAAAATTCATTAGGTGAGGAAAGATTTCAGAGTGATTTTCATCTCTAATCCCTGCCTGGAGCAAAGTTAAAAGTTTTAAGGGTTTACATAAATTTCATACATAAAAATGATCCTAAACCCTTCGCATTCATGAAAACAATTATTAATTTTTGTTGACTCAGGATCATTATCGTTTTCATCAGTGATTACCCTCAGCTGTAATAAATGGGACCCCCAGGCAAACTTTCCCAAAGTCAATATGGAAGATGCAAGAGGAAGCCTTCACGGATGACTGCATGCAAAATTAACCATCTCTTTCCCAGTGTCTCCCAAATCTTTGCCCGTGTCCCCTTGCAGTATTCACAACACAGTTTTTATCCAAAGTTTTCTATTGAAAATTTCTGAAGTATTGCTTAGTTGTGTGAATTTTGAGCAAATTAACTAGTGACACGAATCAACTTTTAACCTGTGAAATGAAGGAAGTATGATACCTGTTTGTTTCTGTCTGTTGAAAGGATTTAGAAGATAACTATGGAACACACCCAGCGCAAGCATTAACACTTTGCAATTCTAAACACAAATGGAAATTCCTCCCCCGTGTATCTCAGACTCCAATGCAATTTAAATATATTGAATAAATAAAGCTTTTTTTCTTGTTTGTTAAAGATTGCTGGGTAAGTAGATTTCTAAACAATCACTAATTCAAATCAGTACTTCCTTGAATTCATCAGCATCATAGTAAATAATATCCCAGGATATATTTTTTCTGTTTTATTTTTCACCTAGTTATTTTCCAAAAATGTAAGGGTACCATACTTTACTCTTCTTCCCAAACACTGTCAAATTTCCTTTTGCCAGAAGTATCTCAACTATGCTTCCATAATGAATCACACAATATGGTTTCTCAGGAATACAGAATTAAAATTGCAAATCAGTTTTAGCAGACACTATTTACTTTCAATATTCGCTTCTGCCACAGTATATTGAACCAAATATCTACAGTAAATTAATTTTAAAAAGAGTGTTTGATATCTCATATACCTAAAATTTTGGCAAATTTTGTATATAGGCAATCCAGAAAGATCAGTGTTCTAAACATTTTAGGTTAAACTAGCAGATGTTTTCTTAAAATCTCTACTATATCTACAGGGAAGTCTCCATATTTATGTTGCATCTCATGCTCAAGAATCTTACAGGGGCCAGTTGCTCAGCATTATCTCTGAGAAATGGTTTTCCTGGGACCTGGAACTTTCCATGTTCAAGCTAAGAAAGTCTGGGGCAAACCAAAAGAGCATAGTCACCATCTGTTACAAATGGTCAGGAAATAAGTAACGTAGCTTCTGTGCATAATACTAGCCATCATTTGGTGAATTATGTTTCAATTATCCAACTCTTATACCCTCCACATGTTTTCCAGGATGTAAACTCACTGAGGATTGAGAGTTTGTTTTAGTTATTTATGTAAACTGTCTTTATCACAGAATAGGTTTCCAAGAAAAGAATTTATAGAAGAGAGATAAAGTGGAGGAAGGTAAAGATAGTTAAAAAGGAGACAAAAGGTCCAAATGATGAGGCTAAAAAAGTGGTAGGTTGAGTAGATGTTTTTTTAAATCTCTCTCTTCCTACATCTTTAGCACACTTAGTGGAAACTGATACAAAGATAACATTGAAAAATCTTACTTTTTTAGGCTGTTAACAATTAAATGACTGCCTCAATTCCAAAACATTGTAACCAAGGGCTGCCTATAAGCCACCAACACTGTATTATAAGTCCTGAACAACGTTAAAAAATCCAAGAAGGCATACCTCGTCATTTGAAAATGTCATAGATGATGACAGTCAGGTTCATCTGTAACTGCTGTGTTATAAGCCTCAAAATTCTGAATGATATATAATCGTGGTTAATGCTTTCTGTTCAATCACATACTACTTAACTATGTCATGTTATTTTCTGGTGCCTGAATTATTCATCCTGTCTTGCATTTACATTAGCCTGTTTTCTCTAGATCTTTGACAGCACTTTATATGATTAAGAAATAATCTAAAAGGAAGCAACAATATGTGGTCCAAGTAGATTTGACATGATGGTACAAATTCTGAGACTCACGTTTCACAGGCTTTCTGAATCAGAACCTAAATGACTTCTTGGCCCTGTCTTATGATACTCTGTTTGGCAGATGGCACACAGAATTCTTGTCTGTGGGTTTCTTTCCTCTGCTAACTTTCTTTGATAAGGGCTATGCCACCTTCATTATCTCTCTTTAAGTCACTTTGGCATTACAAACAATTTTCCATGGCATGTCTCCTCCAAAAGCTATTTAGTCAAAAGTAGTACCCTATATCCAAGTTCATTGTAGTATTTAGTATGATAAATTAGAATTATTTTAAACTCTCTCTTGCTGACCACACTCTCTATAAGTGTGGAGACTTTTAATAGAATCATCAAATTCTTGACATGTAGCATAATGACTGTGCAGAAACAGAACAAATGTCATAGTTATTAAATAAAAAAAACAAAGTATTGCATGAGACTGTGTTAGGCTCTACCACTCTAACAATAACTAAGGTAATCAACTTATTATAAAGGGGTAGTTTAGTACAGATTTTTGCTAGTTCTAGTCCATAATAAGTTTATCCTTCTGTTTTGACCCTAAGGTGAGGCATATATTACAACAGAAGTGTGGAGCATAGCAAATCACTCATGCTGCCAAGATGTAAAAGAAAGATGAGAGGAAGGTAAGGGGTTTCCATCAAAGCAGGACTGTAATACATAAAGACCCCCACCCCCACCCTCTTGAAGAGCCCATTCTTTCCAACAGCACCACTGTAGGGGCCAAGGTGTTAAAAATCTAAACTGTAGCAAATTTGATAAAAATACTTAAAAACTTACAAGTTTTTACTTTTGGTTATAAAAAACAATGAAAATCTTCTTGCTTTCTTCTTTTTCTTGTTCATCTGTTCATTTTAAATGTTTTCAAAGTATGAATATAATTATTCAAAGTTAAACTCGTATGGTTATAAATTTAGCATTTACTAAAAGAGCTATTTAAATACACTTAATTCTGCCTGGCAAGCAAGGTTGTGTGTTTGATCCCTGGTACCAAAAAATAAAAATAAAAATACCTAATGATGTATTTTTTTTATGATGAATTCACTTGTGTTTGATTGAAGTTCCTTTGAAGAACTTTTTAGATTTGGATCCATCAAGTGAAATAAATGGACATTTCACAAAGGAAAAAGTACATTGTGAATAAATGTGTGAAAAAAAACTCAACATCTCATGAAAAAGAGAAATGTAAATTAAAACAATGCTAAGATTCTATCTTACTCCAAAAAGAGTGGTTATCATCAAGAAATAAAAGAAGAAAAGTTCTGATGAGTTGGTGAAAAAGAAGCCCTCTTAAGTTATTGTTTGGAATGTAAACAAATCCATCTATTATGGAAATCTGTATGGAGATTTCTCAATAAACTGAAGTTAGAAATTCCGTATGACCCAGGATCCCACTGACACAGTTCAGGCCCATAGCATGGGCAAAGATACAGTCTATCTTTAAACCTCTAATCATGCATTCTGGGAGGTTTGGGGCTTGTGACTCCAAAAGCCCTGTCTTAATTACTTTCCTCTCAGTATTGAGACAAAATATCCAACACCCAATATTAAGGAAGGAAAGGTTTATTTAGCTCACAGTTTGTGGAAGTTTCTATCCATAATCAACTGGCTCCAAGGCAGGGTGGCATGGGACAGGGGTAACAGTTCAAGAGGGCAGAAAACGGCAAAAGCAACAAGAGCAAAAAAGGGAGAACAAGACCCTTTTCCTCCCATATATAGTGTGCAGGCTACCCACCATAGGATGGGAGCTTTATACCCATACCATATCTATGCCATCCTCTCCCACAGGCTCAGGTTGCTGGCAAAGTAAGGATTTTGGCCTCTGGACTGTGTCTCTTAGTTAAGTTTCTAGACTTGTCTAGTTGACACAATATATCAACCATTACAGCCCCTTATTCCTAGTGTCCATCTCATACATAAATCTGACCAACATTCCCACATACTACTTCTATGTATCTTCCTCCAAAAGAAGAAGACATCGTACTACAGTAGTACATGCATATCAATCTTTATAGCAGCACATTTCATGATAGTTAAATCCTAGAAACCAGTTGCACACCCATCAAAAAACTGTCATATAAAACTGTAGTATCTATATACAGTGAAATATTACTTGGTTGAAAAGAAAGAATAATACTTGACTAAAAAGAAGAAAAACCTTGACATTACTGTATGTAGTACTTATACTTGGAAAATATGATTTTAGTGGAATAAACCAGACACAGAAGCTTAAATACAGTATGATATCAGTCATCTACATAAGGCAAAGTACACACAAAAAGATCAATGCAGGATGGATAGGAGATAAGGGGATTGATCTCTCACAAAAAAGGAAGAGGTACAAGACCCAAGGTTGGGGGTGAGATGAAGCAAAAGCAGAAATAAGAAGAATAAATATATGCCATGTACAGGAACCTAATAATCTCATGAATATAAATATCACATGCTATAAACATGAGGAAAGATTATAATGTCTAAAACAGACATAAGAAAAAAGAGATTCTAGGGAGTGAAAGAAAAGGGAAGGATAAAGAAAGAGGCTAAAAAAAGGAACCAAGTTGTATTATTTACATATTTCTAATCTTCAAGATGTTTGTGTAATACAAGTATTACAAACATGTACTAATGAAAAAAATTTAGTCTGGGAAAATGGGATAAAAATTTTACCATAATTTTAATAATTTTAACTCTAGAAATCTCATTGCATATATTATTCTTCATTTTCCCATCACTGGGATAAAATGTGTGACCCCCACAATTTAGAGTGAGATATGCTTATTTTTGGATCACAGTTTCAGTGAATTCAGTACATGCTTGCTTGGCTTCAAGGGAGAAGTGCCTTTATACCTTTAGACAATGGCATGGTGACAGAAAGCTTTTCACCACACTGCACCCAGGAAACAGATAGATAAGGGAAAATTCAGGAATGATAATTTTTTCTTCCAAGTCATCCCCCAGGCACACTTCCAATTTTAGTATATGCACTGCCAAGCTTACGCATGCAGGCCCACTTCCAAAAGTAAAAAATTTGAAAGATACTTTAGTTTTAAACTGTAATAATATGATAAGGCTTCCCATGTGTATTTTCTCCTCCAGCATCCTTCATTTGCAGGCCGTCACATGGGCCAGCCACGATAAGTACTGTATGGTCTCTTTCCAATGCTGGCTTTTAAAATTTACATCAATATTTCAGCAACTTGGGGCATCTGCCTTACTCTGTTGATACACTGACAGGTAAATTTTACATGAAGATGTAACACAGAAGTCTACAAAGAGGTATTAGTGTTAGGCTTGTTTTCATGAAAAGATTCTACATTACCGATGTGTCAATAAGATTAAAAAATGATTCCGTCATGTATCAACAGGGACTTTGAACGAGCCAACAACAATCTGCAAGCTTCAGTTGGCTATTCTGAAAATTTCAGCAAATACTTCTAGCTCAAGGTTTCCTAAAGATCAGTCACATACACAGTACCTTTTCTCAAGCAAGTGAATTTACTTTTTTCCTCTATCTTTTCCCTGGAATTTTCTACCTCTAGCTTTCTTCAGGAATGATTTTTTTCCTCATACTTCTTTTCTGCCTGGAATTTTCCGCACTGTTTCTGCTACTCAGAAAAGTCAACCCCTTGGCTAATTTCTCTTGTATCTTGAAAGAGAAATATTCTTCCTCTCTGATGCTTCTCTCTATATCTTCCTAGGTTAATTAGCAAGCTCACTGTAAATAGGGTATATGAAACAGTCCTGCTAATGTTCTATTCCCTTATTTTTCTGTCTGCATAATGCAATCTTTACTATCAGAATATCTTGTCATTGTTTGGGAGACAACATACACTATTGCTTCAAATATTTATCCCTACAACAAAACCTATCTGGTATGCTCATGACATGCAAAAAGTTCTTTTTCAACCTATATAGATTTCTTCATGCTGGTCCTACTGTAAGTTTTCAGCATTTTGTTCTTGAAGACTGACTTTTGAGAAGTGCGGTAAGTATGAAAAATAAAGTAACTGTAACACACACACACACACACACACACCACTCTGTGTTAACATTTAAATATAGCTTAGAGAATGTAAAGATATACCATTTCATTAAACACAGTCATCAAGAGCTATTAAAATCTGCTCCCTGCTTATTTATTAATTAAGCCATAGCATTTCCAAAACGTAAGTATCTCATAGAGTGTAGAAATTGAAACCTCAATCTAGGAGCAGTGTTGATCAAAGGCACAAAGTTTTATTGTAACTACTAAAGAAAAATAACATCATATTGAACACAGATAGCTTTATCTTTTCTTATTTTTTCCTGCAAATGGCAAACTCATGGACTAATGTCCCATAAAATTTCTGAAGAGACATCAATGATTCGACTCTTGGAATTGTTATAATGACCCATAATGATTAGGTCAACTAAATTTTCAAGTCACACAGATACTGAGTTAAAGTCACTTTCACTTCTAAAGAATTCTGTGAAAATGTGCCATGTGTCAGTTATTATTTAAGATCCAAAAGCTGTCCCAGTAAATAAGATAGAAAAAAATCCCTACTACTACCCACATTCCATAGGAATTTGAAAAAGAAATGAACATGTGAACAATATTATTCAAATTTTCACAAATTGAGAGAAAATCAATACTGTGGTGATTATCAGGCAGTGAAGGAGGTTAGCTTAAATCTGTTCACTAGGGAAGGCTCCATGGAAAAGACTCTGAGGTCATAACATAGTCAGGGAGTCAGGGTTGCAAGCTTCTAAGAGAAATGGAGCCCAGGTAAAGGGAGATCAGGCATGTTCAGGAACTGACAATATGTTTAGTTGTACTGAATCTTCAATCTCCTAATTCTCAATCCAGATATTTTTTCAAAATGATCAATGATCACCGGCTTCTTTCTCACCTCTGTTTAGAGAAGACATTTGCCTGCAAACTCCTTTTTTAAGTGAGTCCCATGTTTATTGATATTTCAAATGTAACACCACAGAGACTCCTTCCATTTATAACATAGCACTATCTAGTTCTATTTATATCGCAGACATACTGAAGTCAGAATGTTTTTTCATCAACTTATGACAGTGTTGCCTGTCCAGTGCATTAACATATGCTCAATTAGCTAGAATATGTCCGTAATGGGGCCTGTTGCAAATGTGATTTTTTATGGGCCAATTGGATATTTATTTCCTTTAGGCTAAAAATTTCTTATGCAAATTATCACACCCTAGTTGGTTCCTTCTATGACAGTGCCTCTTCCAGTAGTGTTCTTTCTTTTCTTTTGCATCTGCCCTTCTTTACTTATCAAGTTAATGTGCAATCTTTCTCAGCATAGATATTCAGGTAATAGATTCTTCGTAAGTTTATTTCATCTTTTCATAACTTACAAAGCAGAGCTCAAAGGAGGTTTATCTGTGGCAGATCTTATTTTAAACTTTTTGTGAAATGTTATATTTGGGGAATTTATCCTTTCTTAAGGTTTATATTTCGGAAGATTATAGTTCTGTATAATGCTATCTCCATTTTCTTCTTTTTACAGTACATTTTATTGAAACAGATATTTTGGATCTCTGGCTTACTACTATTGCCATTCTTCATTACTTTGAATGAAAACACTTATGTTTGCTTCACTCAAATTCTGAATGCCAGTTCCTCTGTGATATCTGCATAATCCTGCCTCTTTCCCAGGAAGTTCTGCAGAAGGCTGCATCCAACCAGTGGCACTCTAGGATGGCTCTACTTGCTTAATGTTGGTGCTGTGTCTCACTTTCTCTGAAGTTCTAAACTCCTTGGGTGAAGAGTCTGCCTCAGAAACCTCCAGATAATCTGTCCTAGGAGTAGAATATCAGATTCGGAGTCAATCACAATTGGGCTCAATTTGTTTTCTCTATTTCTTTCTATGAAAAAAAAAATCAGTGTTCTTAGATTCTGTAAGCCTTAGATTTATTATCTGAAAGATGTGTGCAAAAATCCTAAAGTGAGTGCTTATTACAAAGGCTGGATGAAGTCGTGTATAAAACAGTGTTATGTAAGCATCTGTTTCTGCTCCTCGTTAGCTCTACAATTTGGAGAAAGAAATAACATGTGTTAAACTTAATATCTCTCTCTATAAACTTTAAAAGAACTGTGCCTCCATTTTTAAAAAATATGCTACAAAGTTAAAAAAAGCATATGAATTATCTGATGAAATTTTATTGTATTTTATTTATTTATGTACCGAGATTGAACTCACCACCTCTCGCTTGCCAGGTAGACGCTTATGCTACTGAGGTAAATCCCTTACCCGTTCTAATGCAATTTTAGCGCACGTTAATGTTTCAGTAAATGCAAATTTTACTTCCTTTTTTTATATATGTAAATTGCAATACTTGGTACAGAGTAGGAGCTCAATAGACACTGTGTTGAGCTTTCTAGTTAATATTTATTATATGCTTAGACTGTGTGATAGATCCTTTGCTTAACACTGGCAATAAAAGACAAAAAAGATATAGTTAACACCAAATTAATTTTATTATTTATCCAATAAAATGTATATTATACATATAATTTTATCCTGTGTATCCTGTGTTTGAAATATATTTAATGCATGGAGTGGCAAAATGTTAGATTCAATGAGATAAAGTTTCCTGAACAGATCTTTGTCCAGAAGTGTCACCCTAAAGCTTGAAAGCATTTTTCAATTCAAGAAACATGAGTTTTTGATAGATGATAAAACATCAAAAGTGGACAGCTCAGACAGTTCCTACATTTGGCTCAAAAAGCAATAAATTCAAAGAATGCAAAACATATTTGCTGGGGAAAACTCTAAGAACCAAAGCAAGATGGACCAAAGAGCATTGCTGGCAGTTTTTCTCCAGTTTTTTATTGCTTACACAAACTGCTTTACCATGATGTACTTTGGACAACTGAATTATGAGCCTTAACTTTAGAACCGTTCATCAATTTATCTTCTGTGAGTCTACAGGATCTGACTGGGAGCCAAAGCCATAATTCAGTTGTTCTAAACACATAATATCAAGAGGGTGAAAGCATTGGGCAAATGAAAACTTAGAAAGCATAATCTTGTGCAAGTATTTTCTGCTTCTTCTGACCCTTGTACAGAGGATTTCAAGACTTTCTAGTTCATAGTTTTGTTCCATCAGAGAGAGTTGAATTTTTTAAAAAAGAAAACCTATGTTGTGCTACTTCAAATGTATGTTAAAATTATTATTTTCCTTTCAAATTTTTTATTTTCCTCTTCAAATTATTATTTTCCTTTTTTTACTGGTCAACACCTTCATTTTGCTCTGAGCAGTGGAAATAATTAATTATCACTGTATGGATAATACTTGGTTAATGTGTTGACCCTCTCAGAAATCTCTTGTTACATAATTCATCCAATTCATCTTTCTTTAGATAATATTCATAGTGCATACACATATTCTGAGGACACTGATATAACTAGGATATATTTTAGCAAGACACATCATCACATGCAAACTCAATGGAATTTCAAATTCAATGTTATTAAGGCAACATTGTGCATTTACCTATTAAAATTAAGAAAATTAAGAATAAGAAAATTAAAAAAGCATTGAGAGCAACAAATACATGAAAAATGGCAATAAAAGTAAGACAGCCATGAATTCAGCAACAAATCTCAATTGCTAACATGTTACTGAATTTCACTACAGTTCTTTTTTTCTTTTGTGTTCTCTTTGCTTTTCTTTTTTTCTTTTCTTTTCTTTTCTTTTCTTTTCTTTTCTTTTCTAAGAGTATAAACCCCAGGAAAATAATACAGAATAAAAACCAATCAAAACAAACCAGTATAAATGATATAGGACTTCCAAACAATACAAAATCAACAATTGCTATCATAATACCTCCTGTTGTCTTCAAAATAACTGCAGATAACTTCAGACATAGTAAAAATCAAACAGAACAGAATAGAACCAATGAAAACAAAACAATGTATGAAATTAGGGACTTCAAAACAAGACAATAGTGAATCCAAAATGGCTACCATAATAGATCTTGCTATCTTTGAAATAGCTCCTTGAGACATCGGATCTAACAAAAGCATACAAAACAAAACAGAATAAAACCTAACCAAACAAAACAAATGAAATGATACCAGACTTCAAAACAAGATGATGGAAATTAACAATGGCTACCACCTTCAGAAAGAGATCCCTCATAGATGCCATACTGTGTACCTTGATCCTCCAAATAGATGATCAGACCACGGGACCCAGACCTGCCAGGTCAGTGAAACACCAAAATGCCACAAGTGTCTAATTGCATTTCATTTCAGCAGTTAGCATAGCAGCTTGTTTCTCCAGATTAGCTGGGCACTTATGAGGGGCAGAGGATGGGGCCGGTTGAGCCTTCTTTTTTGCCAGCCTGCACATAAGAAGGGGCTGGTGTCCGGCTGTCCTCTCACCAGTGGTGGCCCACACATGGCACTGGTTCTCAGGGAGGGTTTGCATCTTGGTGAATCATTATTCTTTCCCCCATCAGTCAGCAAATGGCACTCTTTTATTTTTAAAACTTTTATCTTTTTTAGTGTGTCTTTGTCTAATGTTTCTAGAATGTTTGTGTTCTACTTGAGATATACTTCGTGTATCATGCTATTTAAATTTTAAATTATAATTTGAGTTTGTTTTCAGGGGGTTTCCTGAAAACATATTTTCCATGACTAAATAGCAGTCTCATATACAAATGTGTTAGAAAAGACAGACGTTCTGAGCCCCAACACTTGAAATTTCTTGAATCCTAGTTGGAAAGATACCATCTAAACATACTCAGCAATTGAATTTTTACTGTATGTGGCAATCAAAGCTTTCAGTACTGAAATAGGGGATTTAGGTGGTCTATGATAAATGATTTCCACCAGCACCACTAGAATGTAGTTTCAGTGGAATACAATGGGGCTTATCAGCTGATGGAAAAAGTGGAGGTTAAAGCTGGACTCCACACGGAGTAGAGATTGGAAAGGGAAGGAGGAGTGGGAGGGAGTAAGAGAGGGACAGAGGCAAAGCATCTTCTCCATATTCAAGGAAGACATTTGAAAAACAGTTGACCAGGAGGAGAAAAAAGAAATCTATGCAATCCAAGACACTCCTAGATTTGCAATCATAAACATGAAAGGTTAGATTATTTCTGAAGATTAACTGAGCTCCAGCCTCTTCTTAGAAATGGTAACATCTAAGAACACAGGTATGATGGCTTTTAATTATCAGTAGGTTCTAACTTTAATATCCCTTGTTTAGTTGCTTAAAAACTGTAGTAGTGCCTAGTTCATTAAGTATGCTAGATGTCTAGAGTAGAATGAGTTGGAGAAGAAATGAGAAAAAAATCTGGGTAAACTTAGTTACAAATTGTTACATTTTAATCTGAGTGTAATTTGTTTTTTTGTTTTGGTCATATGTTACATGCTTAGATAGTTATTTATTTTTATGTACACTTCCCCTATAATTCTTATGCCACACTTTGGAAAAAAATTGTACACAGATAATTAGAAAACACATTTTTGTTCACCATATATTCATTTACAGAATTAAAATTTTCTCCATACATTCAGAGAACAAGCAAATAAATATTTTCCAGCAAAGTAATATGAATGCAAAACAATCAAACAAACAAAAACTATAGTCATTTAAAAAATTATGCTTTCTGCCATGGTTTAAAAGCCTGGTGTTAACTGAGTAAATGTTAACTGAGTCACCTAGTGTCTAGAAAATGCTGACTAAAGAGTGAGTGCTCATCTGATTTGCAGTCCAGGCAACAAGGCATAGGCTGGGGGGGGGGATGGAAGTTGTTCTTTGAAGACAAGAGCTGAACCAAGGGGAAAATCCTTTGGAAATTAGTTAGAACCCAGTTAGAAGTTGAAGTTAAGAACTGAACTGGTAATCTCTGCCCCCCAGTCGTGTCACACAAATGAAGCTCATTGTGCTTCCTGATTTTCCCATGCTACATTAATTACTCCTTCGCTGCACATGGCAATTTGCTGCAGACCCCATTTGGAGGGCATATTGCCCTGGCTTCTTTTAAACCTAACTGTATGATTGCCCATCTTTTTTACTGCACTGTGAGGTTTTCCAGGCAGAATGATCATCTGTGAACAAATTCCTTGTTTTGAACATAATATCAGAATTCTTTTTTATTTGACCAATAGAAAATATTTAAGATTTATATGCTGCTTGTTCAAACCCAAAATGCCATCCGTATTTGAGAAAAATGTATAAAATATACACTTCATATTGGTGATATTACAAATCTTTAGGAAAAAAGAAAATTGCATGCATTTACATTTGTCTAGGGAGGGAAAGGCTGACAGGGACACAGAACCGACCTAGTATGCTTCTGATATTTCTTTGTAAATATTATGCTTTAATTTGACAGAATAATTTTTCAAATATATTAATTCATTTGACTCTATAGAACCATGCTTTTACTCTTAAACATATGACTGGTTCAGGAATGCAGAAGGTATAAGAATGAAGACTACAATACAAAATGTAAGTAACTACTCAGAATAAAACATATCAAAACCCTTCCACACACAATTCAAACTTTTAAAAAATTTACTCTCATTGAAAAGTATTCAGAGTATTGGTGTAAGAACAAAACTATTTTTACCTCCAAAAACACACATGTACAAGGTCTCTCTTCCTCCAACAGTTCAAATATTGAAATAAAGTATTGATTTATTGGACACATTGACTTGACTTACGATCATTTGAATGAAATCTGAGAAAAATGTACAGTTATTTTAGCATATCAAAAGTAAAGGAAAAAAGCTAATAACAATACTGAAAATTATCATTTGACATCGTGTCACTGCCTACAAAGCACCTTCATATATTTCCCTCAGTAAGAAGACCTACAATGTTACAGGACTAGACTTTAAGTTTCCTCATGCCTGTCACATAGAGACACACAAAATGCTGCCTACAGCTGCCATTTATTAATTTGACTGTAGTAACTACTACATGTGTGTACATAACATAATCACATTGTACACCTTGAATATGGCACTTTTGTTTTGTCAATTAATGGTTTTTAATAAAATAAAAATAAATTACAAAGCAAGAATAACAAAAGCAAAAATAATCTAAGGCATGCATTATGGACTGAATACGCTGCCAAGTCCAAAACTCATTTTTGGAAAAGTATTTCATGTAATTTTACAACAACACCATGAGGTTGGTATTTCTTTTGCTATGACAAGTTAACTAATGGGGAGAGACATACCTCAGAATGTAAATCTGCATGAAATTACAGAGTGGTTGTGGTATAATTTGAAAGAAGTGAATCTTATTCTATAATCTACACTTTCACTCATGTAGAGTATTATCTTCTTTAAAATAATGTGAGAAAAGTTTTGTTCAGAAATACTTATAATGTATAGCTACTGTCTGCTCAACTTTGAGCCATATTATTTAAGTTTGTATTTTATCTTCACAAAACCAACACAAAGTAAACAGCATTCCCCTCATTGTGTGAATGATGAATACAGAACTCAGAGCT